>BPLQ01004920.1:0-51773 GCA_021605075.1 Caerostris darwini | reverse complement strand
GTTTAATTATTAGAAATATTTTGTGTTGTATACTTGTATTTTGTACTTTTAATTGCTAAATAACATTGCTTTAGTATTAGGTTAAGTATTTGAATTTGTAATTGTAGTGTTATTAATTTTGCCTAATAATGTTTACATATAATTTTAGAAATTAGTGCTTATTTTTAAATTTACTGTTATATTTTATACATTGTCAGATGCTGTAAATGTTATATAATTCTTGAAAAAACTTATTTTTTTATTATACTAGTCTGAAGTTTAAAATATTTTTAATTTGTCTTTGCAATTTGTATGTGTGTACTACTTAACATTTAAATTATTTAGCAACTTTTCTACATTTTTATTAAAAAAGTGACAAGAGTGGTATTGAGTTTTTGAATATTAAGGTAAGTTGTATTTGCACTTATTTTTTTTTTTTTATCAATTTTTGTTTTTAAGCATAAAAATGTTGAATATTTATACATGTATTATCAAAATTTACAAAGTAAAACTAAATCATAGTTTTTTTTTGATGGTTAAAAAGTGTTGTGTTCCATGCTGCAGATCTAATTATAATCCAACAGTTTACATTTCTTGTTTTCAATTCCCCAAGAGGAAGACAGAAGAAACTTATGGCTTAAGAAATGACCTCGAAAGGATTATTCACCGAGTAGTAAAAATGCTGTTGTTTGCATTAAGAACTTTAGTGAAATTTGTTATCACAAAAGACCATGCTGTTCGAGACGTGGAACTGTGAAAATAATTTATCCAAAATTAGCACCCGATGCATACCCATCAATATTTCCAAATCAGCCTGCATATTTATCTAGTGACGAATATTTATCTAGTGACTGCATATTTATCTGTATCGAAAAGAAAAACTCCATCTGAACGGAGAAATGAAATGCTAAAAAGGGACGAAAAAAAAAATACTGACTGGTGTTTAAAAGACATCAATAAAACTTTTGATGATTTCCTGAAAGAATTTCCAACAAAGCTAACTAAAGAGTGGCTCTTTATAGTGCAAGAAGATGATGTGTTATTTTATAAACTAAATATATGTAATGGTCAAGCTCCACGGATTAAAGTGTCATTTAAAGTAGACAGAAATTTAAGTGTGACTGCTTGGCATGGCGAAATAGCATTGAGTAATAAAAGTCTTCATATTCTACAAGGAAACAAGTGTGACAGATGGACCTATAATTGAACAAATTAATAATTTGATTTTGACTAAAATTGCATATTCCACAAATTATCTTCTGTTTGCTAGTAAATTTTTTTCAGTAATCCTTCAGCTTATAATTTTATCCGTAATACAAAAATTTTAATTTTGCCTCATCCTGTTTATCTTAAAAAATTATCTAATCCATTTAATAATAAAAGCAATCTTGACAATAATAGTCATATATCATATTTAAAGAAAAAGATTGAATTACTTAATGAAAATGAAAAAAATGTTTGCCTTTTACTTGATGAAATATTCATAAATTCTAATATTTCATATAAAGCTGGTCAGATTACAGGTACTGCTGAAAATTCTGTCTATGAAGCTAGTACTATTCAAGCTTATATGATTACATCAGTGTTTTCTAAACATAAAGAAATAATTGCATTAATGCCAGTAAAAAATCAAACTGCTGAGGAATTACATTTAAATACTGAAAAAGTTTTAAACCTTTTAAAAGAACTCAACTACACTGTTTTATGTTTAATATCAGATAACAATAGAATAAATAGAAATATGTTTACTAAAATGTGCGGTGGTAAATTGAAATGCTATATTCAAAATCCAGTTCAGCCTGAAAAAAATTATTCTTTTTGTTTGACACTGTACACTTAATAAAATCTATTCGGAATAATTGGATGACACAAAAAAAAGAAGATCAAACTTTTCATCCCCCCAATCCAAATGATTTTTCAGAAGTTTATTCGGCAAGTCTTAAATCTTTAAAAAATATTTATGAATCGGAGAAGTTGTCAATTGCAAAACTTGCACCTAAATTATCTCAAAAAGTTCTTTATCCAACTTCATTTGAGAAACAAAATGTTTTATTCGCTTTAAATCTATTTAATGAAACAAACATAACTGCTTTAAAGAGTAATCAAAATGAAAAAAGTTGTAATACAGCAGTATTTATTGATTTTATTTTAAAATGGTGGAAAATAGTTAATGTCAAATATCCCCAAAAAGGTTTCAAATTGAATGATGATTTCTGCAAACCAATAGAAAGTGTTAGTGATAACAATGTGATGTTTTTAAAAAGATTTAAAGCTTGGCTTTGCTCTTGGGACAATTTAAGTTCTTTAAAAGTGTCTGAACGAAAAGAATTGGGACTTCCTGGTAGAGGTGGTAAACTTACTAAGGAAACACATTTTGCTCTGCATTTTACTACGGAATCTTTAATAGAATTGATAAATTACATATTTGAAACATATAATGTAAAGTATATTTTGTTAGGAAAATTTCAAACAGATCCATTAGAGGCTCGATTTGGACAATATCGACAGATGTCGGGGGGGAATTACAATGTTTCTTGTCAGCAAGTTGAATCCGAAGGCAAATTAAAAATAATTAGTTGGATAGAACTGTATTCTGAAAGAAAAGGGGAATTCAAATTAAAATCATTACAATCTTTTAAATCCGATGCATTCAGTGGACAATCCAACATTCCAGATGTTTTATATGAAACATTTAATTCACATGATGATGCCGAAATAAATATAAGTGAGAAAGCAGTTTTAATTTACATAGGAGGATTTGTAGGTAGGCAAGTTTGCAAGAAAATTAAGTGTAAATTATGTCACGAGTTACTAGTTTTAGATAAGAATTTAGAATATGAAACAGATAATTGTGAAATAAAAGAATATTTAAGGATTATTAACAGAGGTAATTTAAAATGGCCTACAGAATTTGTTGTTGACATCATTGTTCAAACATACTTAATATTTTTAAAACTTATTAGCCATAAATATGAAAGTGTATTTTTAGAGTGTAAAAATCAAAAATCTTTATTAGAACAATTAGTTTTTGAAAAGTTGGGTTTTATATCTATAATTCCAGAAACCCAATGTTTTTGTACAACTAAAGCAGAAATTTTAACAAAACATTGTTTATCTGTTTCAGCTAATATTTTTATTAATAATTATGTTAAAGTAAGAAATGATAAAATTAAGATCCCAAATAAAAGAAAATTGTCAACTTTAACCTCATAATATAATGAAAAATGCCTTTTGGCTAGTTTGAAAGTGTGTTAATATAATTACATTTGGTATCAGTTTACAATATGATTGCATGTATTTTCTATATTTGCCTTAGAATAAAAAAAATATTTCATTATCTAAAAATTTATTAATATGCATCTAGGTTTCATTATGTATATCATTGCATATATCTTGATTAAGAATAAGAATATTAATTATTTTTTGTTTAGCAATAGAAGCTTTTTAGAATAACTATTTAATATTTAGATACTATAATTTTGTATAAGATTAATATAAAGGGATAATATCCTGATGATTGAGCTTTGTGTTTGACTAGAGATATTCTGGCATTCATTAAGCTATAATTTTTTGGATATCCCAAAGTGTTTCACTACAACTCATTTTCATGCCATAAATGTAAATATAGAAACATATTTTTGTATAATGAAGGTTTGTTTTGGAATGATATAAATAATAAATTATATAAATATAGTATAAAAAAAGAATTATTATTGTTAACATTCAAATAAAAAATTTTTAGGATTGAAATATATAAAATTTAGCAGAGAAAAAAATTATTTTCAATTTTTATACAATTTGTATAGATAAATTTAACTCCACTAATAAATGAAAATTTAGAAAATATTTTTTTGTATTATATATACAAACTATAAGGGTTATTTGTTTATAAACTTTTGAAATAAACTATTTTATTAAAATAATTCATTTCTGTCATTATAGAAAATTTTAATGAACAATATAAGATAAAAATTATTTCAGTTTCTACTTTTTTAATAATTGTATTTATATTAAAAAAACGTTTGTGTTTAAAACAATTCAAGGTAGATTCATAATGTGGTACTATTGGTTTAAATAAATATTTAAAGTTAAATATTATTTCTAAAATCAAATTTTCACCCTGGAAGAAGCTCGCCCACAACTGTGACGTCACAAAATCAACGCTCAGACTACCACATACTTTCGACGTCAACGTGAAATAACCAATCACAAAAGGCAGGTGGCAGACATTGCAGTGGAGTGTATATAAAGGATGTCCTAGGGTATCGGAAAGCATTTCAATCGTTGGCGTAATGCAGAAACGTAGCGATTTATCCGACGTCCAAAAGGGCATGATTATTGGCTTTCGGGCCAAGGGTGGAAACATTTCGGAAACGGCTAATTTTGTGAACTGTTCGCGTGCCGCCATGGTAAAAGTATACCGTGCATGGCAAAATGGCACTATCCAAAATCAGCTGCGTGGCACATGTGGTGCACCACGGACTATAGATGACAGAGGCGAACGAAGGTTACGAAGATGCGTTCGGGCGAATAGACGTGCAACTGTTGAGCAACTGACCTCCCAGATGAACCATGGGGCTACCAAGTGTGTATCCTCAACAACGGTTCAGCGAACGTTGCTGCGCATGGGCCACCGCAGCAGACGTCTGGTTAATGCACCTATGCTGACTGCTGTTCATCGGCTACGAAGGCTGAAATTTGCACGTCAGTACCGAAACTGGAAGTCCACAAAGTGGTGATAGGGGGCTTTTTTCGATGAATCACGTTTTATGCTCCATCGGACAGATGGACGTTGGCGTATACGGCGGGAAACTTCTGATAGCAAACACCCTGCAACAATTTCTGGAAGGATCCAAGCTGGAGGAGGGAGGATTATGGTTTGGAAAATGTTTTCCTGGAATTTACTGGGTGCACTCATCATTGTGGAAGGCACGATGGATCAGCACAAGTACGCATCTGTCCTTGCGGGCTATGTCCACCCCTATGTCCGCGGGCTATGTCCCATGCGAATTATTTTTCCTCAGAATGATGACATCTACCAGCAGGACAATGCGAGGTGTCATACAGCTCGCAGTGTATGTGCGTGGTTCGAGGAGCACCAGGATGAGTTTACCGTAATCCCCTGGGCAGCAAACTCACCGGATTTAAACCCAATCGAGAATCTGAGGGATCACCTCGATCAAGTTTTTCGCGCCATGGATCCTCAACCGCGTAATCTAGCGTAGGTGGCCATGGCACTAGAGTCGGCATGGTTCAACATCCCAGTGAACACCTTCAGAAACCTAATTGACTCTCTTTCTAATGTTGTCTACACCAGGGGTCTCAAAACGTTCCAGCCTTAGGGCCATACTGTTTACTTCAGTAAGTACCAAGGGCAAAAACCGTTTTAATTTTTCCGCCATTATCTATTATTTCTAGACTAGTCGCCAAGTACGCGAAGATTAATTTGATGATAAATTTTGATACACGTTCGTCGCGGGCCGGATTGATGACACTAGCGTGCCGGATTTGGCCCGCGGGCCGTAGTTTGGAGACCCCTGGTCTACACTAACTAACTTATTCCAATAATTCGCATCTCTCTTGTCATGTGAGAGTTTGTTCGATCTTTTAACATCGGCGTGTTTTCAAACACTTGAAATTTTATTTTTGTGTATTTCTCTTATTTATACGTAGTTTATTGTGTTCCTTGTGACAACGATTATGAATAATTTTTGTATATTTTTCATTTTTTTTATCTTAAAGATATTTAAGTGAAATTATATGACTTACGCATCTGAAATTTCGGGTATAAGAAAAATAAATAATTTTTATTATAAAATCTAAATATATATTGCTATAATCTTATATGAGTTTAAAAATCTATTTAAAAGAGGGAATAAATCGGTGCTCGAAATTAATTATGAAAATATGCAAACCATATACATAGAATTAAGGACGTAGAAAACAATTCATACTTTTTATGTGATTTGACATACTTATAACAACCATATATATCATAATATAATATATTTAGTAGTACATTAACTATTGTTTAATGACTCATATAAAATATCATTCATTTTGAAATTTCGTCACAATAATTTCTTAGATACCAATACAATGTACTGGGGAGCTGGCAACACAGCAGAAGATATCGAGACTACCATTTATGCTCTCTTAACCCTACTTCTTAACAGTGATAACAATACTATGGAAAGAAGTAATTCGGTGGTTAACTGGCTAAATTCTCAAAGATTACAATCTGGTTCATTCAAATCGATTCAAGTAAGTGGCATATCTTCCTTCTGCATACACGTAACATTCGCACATATACCCACGCACTACGTCGGTGATTTGATGATGTTAAATCATAAGTAGGCGGCCTGGTGCCCAATTGACTAGCGCTCTGGCCGTTGGTACCACAGGCTTCAGGTTCGAATTCGAGCGGTGGCATGGATGTTTGTGAGTGTTTCGGAATCCACGTTAAACTGTAGGTCCCATTCTAATTAGTTCAAAGTGTGTACAAAATGACCGTAGAGCGACAAACCAAAGCAAACTATAAACCATAAGGGTAATGGGTAATTAAGGCTTATACTGGAGAAAACGTATAAGACTGAAATAAGAAGGTACGGACTAGATTCCTGTCAAGTAAATACCGCCATTTAAAAGGGTAGGTGGTAGGGTTCTTTAGCAATATGGTTTAATTTCATCGACCAGGAGTGTAGTACACAAGACCAATTATTTTTAGAGAGCTCGGCCATTTGTGGACTGGATAGAGATCGGCCATTTATGGAGCACTTTAAGTAATGTGGAATAGATAAGTTATCAACCTTATCAATGTCGATCCCGTAATTCAAAAAAGAATTTAATTTCAATATTCAATTGGTGCATTTATGAGAAATAAAAGCATCCTTGCAGCAAACTGAAATAATTTTCTATAATTAAAAGCATAAATATTTTATTAATCAAATTGTATACATATTAGCTGACTCGGAATTGCTTTGCTACTGCTAAATTTGAATGTTTTTCTAATCCTATGTTCGTCTTCGACTTCTTGGTCATTTGTCGACGAGCAGCCCAATGCAATAAAGAACGACAAAAACAAGCGCTAAAGGCATTGGTAGTAACAGAAAAAGGGATACAGTTAAGAACAGTGGGGCATATGATGAGGTGCTATCTAGTCATGGGCAGGACATAGTCGCAAAGGGGCAGATATCTGTAGCAGCCAGTTCTATTCTATACAGATCGCTCTGTAAGTAGTCATTGCACTTGACAAGCCTAGATCAAGCCACGCCGACCGTAAATTTGCATGTATGTGTTTATATACCAATTAAATGAATGGAAACGAAGTTCGGTATCTATTCATTTAAAATGACATGAATTCAATTGCATGTGACATTTCATTCTTCAATTTCATTGTTATGTTTTTAATGTTTTAGTTTTTTCTTCTTCGGTTTATTAAATTATTTGAGTACATAAGGGATAACGGATTGAGTGTACTAAGGAATATTTGTGTGTACAAGAATATAACTGTGGCGGTATTGTAAAGGTTGCGTAGTGTTATTAAAATCCAGACGGCAAAATAAAAGACGATAATCAATTTCCACAATTACAACATGTTTATTCTACTTCGAACGCTTACTACGTTCTATTTTCATTCTAGCGGGAAAATTCCCTTTTTAACAGTGAAAGTAGAAGTCGTTCAATTTGTATTCCATTTTCCATCAATAGGTGTCGCTACATCACTCCCCTACCAGTAACAAAGTTACGTTACTTTGAAAATGGTAGACGAATTAATATATCAATACAAATAATAGCGAACAAATACACATTGATACAAATTGAAATTGCACAAAATAATTACAAATACAATTACATTTAAACAATTACATACTTTAAATCAAATTAATTTTTAAAATGGAATGGATGAATTATAAGTTTGAAGAAAAGTCAATAATGTCATTGAAACGAACAGGAAGTTTTACTTGTCTTCCACAACGTGTTGTTGTATTTGGTTGTGCAACTTGCTGACTTGGTATAAATGTTTGTTCACTCGGCAGAGATGTATGATCATTTAAGAACGTTGGATTCAGAAGTTCATTAGGTTGTAACACATATGCCGGTTTTAATCTATCCACTGAAATATTAACTTGTTTATTTTTAATTGAGAGAAGGAAGTTTTTCGGGGATCTTTGCAATATCACGTCCGGGTCACCAAGTATGTGGCGGTATTGTAAAGGTTGCGTAGTGTTATTAAAATCCAGACGGCAAAATAAAAGACGATAATCAATTTCCACAATTACAACATGTTTATTCTACTTCGAACGCTTACTACGTTCTATTTTCATTCTAGCGGGAAAATTCCCTTTTTAACAGTGAAAGTAGAAGTCGTTCAATTTGTATTCCATTTTCCATCAATAGGTGTCGCTACATAACTGTGATTATGAGTGAAAAACTTTTGTTGTGTTTCACTCATAATAACAGTCGCGGCATGATGGCCAACTCGCTAGCACTCTGGCCGTTGATACCGGAGGCTTCAGGTTTGAATCCTGGCGTTGGCATGGAATAATTTTCGGGTTGGTGTTTCGGAATCCACGTTACAGTGCAGGTCCCGGTCTATTTATCCTAAAGTGTGCACAAGATGACTGTAGAGCGACAAACCAAACCAAACTATAATAACAGTCATATTCAATTTTAGAATTATATTAAAATGCAAATACGATCAAGTGTTACACATTCATGCAATCGAATAATTGTCATGTTGCTCAGACAGAAAAAGGCACAAATCATTTATCTCTTGAGCTGAGGAACTTTGTATAGCATCACACCAAAATTAACTCGTCCTTTTCAAATTGGCTCCCCTCAACCTACTAGTTGTCTTCAGGCTTTTTCCTTATAGGTTATTACTACAAATTACCCTAATACTGAATGGATCCAATTTTACACCGATGGCTCTGAGTGTGATGGAAATACTGGTTCCGGTCTCTATTGTAAATGATTTTTTGAGATATCATATGCAGTTGGTCTTAATGCCTCCAATCTTGATGCTGAGATTTTTACCATAAGGAATGCAATTCTAAACCTTTTTTGACTAACTGCTAATTTTAATAAAGCAGTTACCTTTATTGACTTCCAACTGCAATCTTAGCAACTATCTCATATACACCTAGCGATTGCTTCCTTGTTGAAGAGGCTAACATAAATCTGTCCAATGCAATGGCATCGAGCCAGGAGATTGTTTTTCAGTGGATTACCAGCCATTGTGGGGGGTCCTGGAAATGAAAGGCCGATCTCTCGGACAAAAATGGTTTTAAATTACCACAGCCAGATTTAAACGGACAAAGGAAATTCTGGCTGTGGTAATTTACAACCATTTTTGTCCGAGAGGTCGGACATAAATTGTCTTCAACAAGACAATTTAGTTCTGAGGTAAAGAAGAAAACAGACAGACTCTTAAAACAACTTTACAAATTCCTTTCAATTGATAAAACGTAGAATATACTTGTTTCATCACCCATCCCAATGGACTTGATCCGTGCAGTTTTTATGGCAAATTTCCGACTCTCGACAGGACAAGATTTTCTTAATAAACATTTGCACCACATTGGTGTAGCTATTAATGACGTCTCTCCTCTGTGCTGTTATGTGAAACCATGGACTTTTTACATTTGACAGTATGCATTGCACTTGATTTTCTGACTTTTAATTCTGTCAGTCCGTATATAGAATTATGTTTTATAGAGTGTCAAACAACCTATTATTTCCTGAAATATATTTATAAAATTGTTTTAAATTTAACGTAATTTATCGATATTCAATATAATAAAATCTATCATTCCCTGAAATATAGATTTCCTGTAATAATAGACTCGATTTTTTATATTTCGATTGCTCGAAGGCAATCTTCAATTAACATTATAAAAGCCTATCAAATTTTTTCAATTTCTATACTTAAACATAAGAACAGTGTGTGAAAAATTTCAGTGAAACGGTCTAGTAGGTTTTGGGTGTAAAAGGCACACACATATGAAGATAGCCAAGCGCTTTCAGTAAATGTTTTGTGATTTTTGTTTTCTTATGTATGTTCAATTTTTACATTTTTAATTTGCTTAATTTTATTTAGCAGATTTTTCTTACAGATGATTTGAAATTTATTTTACAGGATACTGTGGTAGGGCTTCAAGCTCTCTCCGAGTATGCTATTCGAGCACAGATGCCTTCGATGAACCTGGTGGCCAACATATCGTCCAGTAACGACAGAAATTTCATGCAAGTTTTGCATTTCAATAAAGACAACGCACATATTTTGAAAAATATCAAAGTAAGTCTTGCAGATACCAAAAATTGCATTTATTTTTGCGTTAAAAATGCTCTACTTCTTTGTTGAAAAAAAAGGTCCCAATATAAGTGAATTCAAAAAACTGAAATCTACATAATTATTTAAAGTTATGAATTTTGGTTTCTTTTGTTTTATTTATAGCTACCTCATAGTAATGCATATCTTGTATCTTATTACTCTTTTATAGTATTTCTTATAAAATGTGTTTAATTCAGTTAAAAAGAAGTTAGAAGTTAATATATATATATATGTAAAGTATAATTTAATTAAATATATATAATTTTATTGCATTACATAAACCAGGAGAAAACGAAATATATACTTTCCTCAAGACATATTTGACAGGATACACCAAATATTACGTTAAGCACTTACACTTTTGAATGTGTACTTAGGTTTAAATACTCAGGATCAGAAATTAATTGTCAAAATAATATCTTACCTGAAATAAGAAACAGAATTGTGTCTATCAATAAGGCCTTTTTTGGGATTAAGAAATCTGTTTAAATCGCAGTTCATAAGCAGAAAAACTTAATTCTTGTTATATAAAACCCTTATATGACCTATTTTGGTCTGTGGCTCTAACACTTGGACTTTGGCAAGATCTGATGAGGCCCATTTGTGTATATTTGAGGGGAAGATTTTAAGGTCTATTTTTGGAGGTGTTAATGAAAGTGATTGTTGGAGAAGACGCAGAAATTTATAAATGCTATAAAGACCCAGATATTATAAAATTTATTAAGATCAATAAATTAAACTGGGCTGCTCATGTATTTAGAATGAATGATCTGAACCCTGTAAAAAGACTTGTTTTGCAAAGCCAGAGGAACAAAGAGAAAGAAGACGACCCTAGTTGCGATGGATAGACGCAGTTGAAAAAGAATTTACTGTACTAAAAGTTAATAATTGGAGGAACGTTATTCACCCAGTAGAATGCATAGAAATCTCTTCAAAGGGAAGCTTTTGTCCACTCTAGGCTGTCGTGCTATTGGTGATAATGAATTTTATTGCATTATATAAATAAGTGTAATTTAGAAAATCAATTAAAATTTCAATTTTATTAATGCTACTATTTAAACACTGTTAGTCTAGATCGTGTAGTACACAGTTTTTCTTTATAAGTTGTTTAAAATGAAGGCTTTCGGTAGTCTTTCGTTAAAAAGATTATCATCGAACAATTGATCTCACTGCCAATCACAATTAATAGAGAGTTTTTGCATACCGTATTTTGGACGTCCGTTAGCTTTTTCTCCCTAGCGCGCATGCTCATAGGAAATTGCGCATGCGCATCTTTAATAATGTTTCCTATGAGCATGCGCGCTAGGGAGAAAAAGCTAACGGACGTCCAAAATACGGTATGCAAAAACTCTCTATTTTCTGGCTAAAACACACCCGCAATTCTAGCCAATTTCGATTTTCCTTTCAACTAACCATTATTGCGTTTGTTTTTAGGTACATTTTTAGTTTGCTGCGTAATATATATATTTTGTTTTCGGTGGCGTGATAAGCCATAAAATTTTTTCTCCTGCGTTTGTGTTTTTTACCGATCTTGATTGAAAACGCCAGAAGTCAAAGGAAAGATGGGAAAAGGTCTTTCAATTATATTCATATTTACAGCAACCAGCAATAATTATCAAGGGTTGATAAACACTGAATTTTAGACAAAGTTCCAATATTGCCGAGTACACTTTTATCGAAATGCACTATTGAACAGTTATATTTAAAAATGACAGTGTCTCAAGAAACCATTAATGCATAACGCCTCCAATAAAAAGAATACACAATTTCAGCGAAAATTTATCACTGAATAACAATTCTTTACTTATTATCAAAATCTTTGGTTAGGGCAACCTTTTCAAGAACACTGACGCATATTTGTACTGTAGTAATTTCTTTTTATAAAAACTATTGTAACTGACAAAAAAAAATAAATAAATAAATTACATCTGTAAGGAATTAATTTCCCAACATTGAAAACTAATCATGCATCATATCCAGGTCATTAGTGCCTGATTATATTTTATTCTTTACTAGCAGACATAACCTGGTGGTGCATGTTTACATCAAATAAAACATTTTTAGTTTTAGTAAATTTACAAATCCCTTTTCAAAGATATTTTTTATTTACAAAACACAGTCGTCTGCATAATTATTTTAATTATAACAAAAAATGACAAAAAAACATTTTAATAAAAATATAAATAGGCTAAATAAAGCAATCCTTTTTAATATATTATCATTAATAAAATAACATTTTTCACTTTTAATATATTAGCGTTAAGAATATAATAGTCGAATATAAATCGAAAATTAACAGTGTAAATTTTCTACCTTATTTTTCTACAATAATCTAACTAGCGGCGCTTATCAATTTTTAAAGTTGCGCCATCTGGTGGTATAAAATGTGATGATGATGAATTAAAAACAGCTTATAAAGATGTTTTTGGAATTTTGAAGTAAGCTATACAGTCTATAAGTTTTGATGGAACATCTACCCGTCCATATATATATATATATATATATAAATTATATAATACTATACATAAATTATATATATAGATATGAATTTTTGGTCGTACACATGCCCTAAATATTTTGATGGTGGTTGTTGGAATAGAAAGCTTCGACTTTTATAAATTAGCACCCACAAGTAATATCCTCAAACCGTTTTACACCCGTAATCAGTTTGTAATTTGTAAATAAAAGTTACTTTTCCTAGATGAGATTTGTATTTGTATGTCACCAAGACAAGCAGATGCATCTAATTCGAGAAGTGGAAGTTAAGGCTAAACACTGTAGCAGCTTTTTTCTTACGGGAAAAGATTTGGCATTTCCTTCTTAGGCGAGAGGAATGTATGTTCTTTGACAAGGATTTAATAGCAACTCATCACTCAAATTTGACAGCGCAGACGAGCTTTATTTGGGAAGTTATATTACATGCAATTAGTGTTTTGTACTAATGAGAAGAACCTGCCTCTCAAATCTGATAGCAGGTATTTAGTGTGTAATTAGACTCATGAAATTAGCGATACGTCTGTGCGTCCATTACAGGGCGAAACAATTACAGATGGAATATGGACTACACCATGAGTTGTTCCATCGGGATTGGTGATTGAATGAGCTGAGATTTTGGAGAATAAAAGAGAGAGAGAGTTCTGCGACGAGTAGACCAGAAGTGTTGTTTTTCTTTTTTCTTTGAAGTGACTGAATAAGCCGAAGTTTCCGCTCGCTTTCAAAGTGGATTCCTTAGGGTTTCGTGCAGGCAAACAGTTAGGTTCGACGTATACTCGAGAACTCAGAAAATCTCCAACCATGGAGTGAACTACACTTGTATATCCAATTTATATCTTTAATTTTCATTTTTTGTGAACAGAATTTTGTGTATATATATATATATATATACAAAATTCTGTTAAACTGTGTATAAATACTAGATATATGCTTGCAAATAAAAATCAAAGCATTCCCATGAATCTGAAAGTGGCCCTCTTCTTGAAGACTTTATAGGGTTAATATAGGCCAAGGAGATATTGCAACACGCTGTAATTGCAAAAAGAAGTGTTTCGCGACTAAATGCAAAAAGGGGACAAAAAGTAAAGTCTAGGGTATCAACGCAATTAAATGTACCGTAACAGTTTCAGTTGTTGCAATAAATAAGATTTTATTATGTTAATCATGTAATATGTAAGTTTTTCGTTTTATTTTATTTTCTCTTTCAGAATGTACTATTCATTTTAGGTTCAACAACTTATTTACCTCTGCTTTTACTTAAACTTTTTTTCGATTTTGGCATACTTCGTAACATGTAATGTGATTCATAATATGTAATATTTTAATATTAAACTATGATTTAAAAAATTGCATTTTTTTCCCCCGTAAAGCTCGTTTTCATTCAACATTCATCATCAGTCCATACTGAGTGTCAACATTTGAAGATGTAAGTGAGAAATGATGGTAATTAGGAAATATTTCGAGCATACAATAAGCGTCTATGTGAATTTTGACATTCATCAGATATCGGTCTTTTCACAGTAACACGCACATAATATATAAATAAAATTCTTTTCTTCATGAACACTTTTTTGAATGAATTAAAAAACATTTCTCAACTATATACTCAATTAATTTGAAAATGAAATGATAATAAAACTGTAATAAGTGAAATAACCCTTTAAAATACATTTTATTATTTTATTTAATTTTTAATATTTGTTTATTGGCGTGCTAATAAAAATGTTTCATGAATGTTAATAAATAGGTAAACAAAGTCGGTGGGATGCCAATCGTCCGTACTGCTGGTCACGGAATTGGTTCTTTATCTGTTAAATTACGGTACAATGTTGTAAACCCCCCTGAAAAGATATGCAAAGTAAGTTTTTTTTGTTTACTATTTTACCAAAAATAAGTTTTGCTTTCGTTTTTGTAAATGAGTAATTTTCCGATGTATGGCGGTTTTTTTTTTTTTTTTTTTTTTTTTTTTTTTTTAAATATTTTGTTTTCAATTTTTTTAAATATTGAATTGTTTTGGGAATTTTTTTTTTCTTCACTAAATTGCACAAAATGAATTCTTAATTAAAGGGATTGAATTGAAATTAACAGATATGTTCAATCCGATCTAAGTGTGATGAGGGTCTCCAAACTGCAGTCCGCCGACTCCCATCACAGTTTATATTGACTATGTTTAAAATTTAAATTGTAAGTAAGTGCAAATTAATAAATCGGAAGGCTTTTTTTGCTATGACCAATTAAGAAACATAATAACTCACACACGTAATGAAATTGAACATTTTAACTGTAATTAATAATATGAGATTTGTCCTAAAAACTATAAGTGACGGAGATAAGTAATTGACATTATGTACTTAAACATTATAATTATGATTACTGAGATTTAAATAGCTGTGACTCTCCTCTGATAACTGTTTGCAGTTGTAGATCATGTTTATTAGTGGAAATTATCATCAGTGACTTCAAATGATCATCAGTTAACTTGGATCTGTAAATAATTTTTGTTTATATCATTTTGGAGAATGTTTTTTTCACACGGAAAAGTAGTTGCGAAAACGGACAAAAAATCCACGAGAAAATTTCTGCAAATTGATCAAAATATCCGCGTAGAAGGCTCTTATAAAATTCCATCAATGATAATTTTAAATATTTTTCTTTAAAAATATCGCTGCACTGCAAATCAATAATTTCCAGTTAAAGGTATGGAACAAGGTTTCTAAGTGTCTTTTAAAAGGATTTGCAATTGCATTAAAATTTGATAAATGTGATGTAATGGTAAAATGCATTTTTAAAGAATTAAAGCTTAAATTTCAAAATGTATTAGAAATAGAAAAAAGTGAAATGTGTGGAAATTGGAAGTTGAAACAAAACAAATTTTGTCGAAAGACTTAATATGAGTATATAAATCTGATTTTCTCCTAATAATTTTTAATTATATTTTAAAATAAATTTTAAATTAAGATCATTCATATGTTTAGGTATATCTGTATAAAAAGATATAACTTTAACCCACACTTTTTTTTTTTGTAATTCAACTAGAGGACGATTCCTTTTATTATTTATTTCTCGGAGTACAAAAAATTGCATTAAAAATTTTACACCGTTAAGCCAGCATACTACTGTATAATATATTTTCTCCAATCTCTTCAATAAACTTTTGCAATTGGCCATGATTGCGCATGTGATCTGATATAATCAACAGCAAACATGACTGGCTTTAAAATTTCTGGCATATCCAAGCATGTTTAGTACAAAAATGGTGGAAGAATGATGCAATGTATTGTTAATGGTTTTAAACCACTGTCATTTCTTACGTTCTTTAATAAGAGACCAACGACATCTTTATTTTTGCAATCATCACTAGTGATACCTTTTAATTTTTTCCATTGCAGATTGTTTTTCCGAACAACATTTTTAAAAATATGTTCTCCATTTGTTGTTTCCGTGTCGTGAAAGCTATGAATGTCAAGAAGTTCTTCATATAATTCATAATTTTTATCTATCATATGAATAAAAGTAACGTTTGAGCAATAACAAAAACATCTGTTGACATACCTTGAAAAAAAACCAACCACAAAGAAAGACTCTCTAAAGAAAACCTCTCTAAATGACGATTTTTGTCAGGTAATTGAATTGCGTCACTGTGTTTGCTGATATTTTTAAGTAAATTAGCTTTTTCTGCTCACATTTCTTCTTGCAATGCTTGAATTTATTCACTGTCAGTTAATGGTTTCCCATGTTTCTATATTGAATGAACCGTGCGGAAACAAGCACGAGTTGCTGTTTCTTGTTCAGCATTTACGTTCTTAAACAATGATTGCTGAGATTGCAACCAGTGTTTTATTCCTATTTTTGAATCGTAGGCTATCTGTAAATTTGGAATAATTCTGCAAAATTGATCTAATTCTCCGAATGGGATGTTTTCATATTGTATTTTTTTGAAGACTGATATCGTTTCATTGCAGATTATACACACTGCCTTATTACTTGATTCAATCGTGAAATATTAGAGAGTTTTTGCATACCGTACGTTAGTTACCGTAGGACGTCCGTTAGCTTTTTCTCCCTAGCGCGCATGCTCAGTTTCCTATGAGCTCATAGTTTCCTATGAGCATGCGCGCTAGGGAGAAAACGCTAACGGACGTCCTACGGTAACTAACGTACGGTATGCAAAAACTCTCTATTGTTAACCGCATTACTCTTTAAATGTTCTTTACTTACTGTTTTTCTTTCGTTTCTTTTCCACATTTATACAAATCAAAATTTGAAACTGTTCAACTCTCAGTAGTTTACCGTATTTATACCAAACGTCCTTGGAACATATTCGAAAACAGTTGAAAGTCCTTCCAGACAAGCTATCACGCACCAGAATTTTTCCAGAACATGCTCCAGCTATGCTACTCGCAGGCACAATGGCGCTGGATACTTTGACTAACTCAACACAATTTACGTTTTTGGTGTAGTTCCTCCACTTCCCAGAAGATTAACCGTAATGGCATGTACTCGAATACCAACCCAAAATTACGATTCCACCCTCCGGATGGATTCCACCGGATTCCACCCTCCGCGCCATAGATACTTACTCGCCAGCTAATTCAGAGACGAAAATTTTAGCGTAATGGAAAACTACAGCATGTTAACGAGCTAGCTTAATCTTGGCATTTGGGATTTAATAGAGGAGATAGTGTGATCCTTAGGCTAAAAGGTTTGGAGACTACGAACTTTTAGGGGATTGAGGTTATGTACTTAATAACTTTTCCGCTTAACTACTCTAGTTTAACTTAAGGCCCTTTAATTTGATAATTGGCGTTGTTTTAGATTATATACTTCTGTAGTTTTGGGTATTTTACAATTTTTTTTTGTATGTGAAGAATAAATTTGAACTTGTAGCCTTTAAAAAGGAATCTCGTATTTACTCTCAGTGTTAAATAATTGTACTCAAATAAGCGATTATTGAACACCGTCTGATGAAGATCCTTAAGTTAATTTCTTCTCCATTACCAGGAACACTGGTATTTATGTTCCTGGTGTTGAAAAAAAATTGAGTTTAATTTTCCTGAGAATATTATGCAATTAATACCTTTCTTATTGTAACAAAAATAAAAACTAATACACAAAGGGAAAATATTACCTAGAATACCTCTTACTTTTAACAATATGTAATGTTTTTTGATAACTGAAGTAAATATCAATTAATTGGGGCTTGAATGGCTGAGTTTCTAGCGCCCTGGCGCTCGGTGTCACAGGTTTCGAGTTCGACTTACGGCGGTGCTATGGGAATTCACTTTAAACCGGAGGTTCCGGTCATTCAGCCCTCGTGGTTCCTCACTAAAGGGTAGCTGCATATTGCCCTTACCCGAAGCCCTGTCGCCTGCGACGGGGTCTTCTGGAACTGGTGTAGGCTTTTCTGCACCATGGGGATTAGTAGCAACAGTATCGTTTAAAAATACAAAATTTCCCCAATACTATATACCTTTAAATGGCTTTATTTTCAAATATAGTTGTTCTTCTAAAATAAAATAATGTCAATGAAGTTACTGTTAGGCCTCCAATTACTATTAATACTTAAAATATTTCAATAATATTAGGTATCTAAGTCTTCCTCTAATATTTCACATTTCTTACATATTACTTAGAATTAATCCAAGCATCGATGTATATAAAGAATTTTCAGTAAAATTTCTGGAACACTCTTGATTTTCCATATGCGAATAGCAAGTGTCATTTGCTTACAAAAAAAAAATATCTATAAAAAAAAAATAAGTGAATAATATCCATGCCTCCGACAGGATTCGAACTTGAAGCTTATTTTACAGAGAGGATAGAGCGCTAACCAATTGGCCATCAGGCCACGTTGATGCCCGGGAGCTTCACTGTCACAACCATCAATGAGTCCCTCCGTTCTTAAAACAAACTGTACCCTCTTTCATATTAGCTGTGCGTTATTAAAAAAAATATTGCACTCGAATTCGAAGCAAAACAAAAGCGCATATCACACGAACTTGTTATTTTTTTTTAGCAATTTATCAGATTGGAGACAATGTCAGCACGACATTTATTAATAATGATATACAACAAAAGAAGGCAGCAAAAGACCTGACAACATATCGTCATGTTTGTCATGAAGAAACATGATAAAAGTCAATTCTGATCACTTTTGTGCACTGTCGCCCGTCGGAATTGTTGACAGTACAAAACGCATATCGCAATGTCTTGTTCCATCACCTTCAACGTTAAGCCATTCGGATTTGCAATTTAGACAATAAGTTTTCGATGTTCATGGCCTTCAGTTTGCATGAGAAACAAATCGTGCTGGCCTCATTAATTCTAGCAGAATGGAATCTAATACTTCATGCAACGCAGGATAAAAGTTGAGTGAGCGCATAATGGTGAACTCGTCATTTAAGTGGAAACGACGGTGTGCATCGCTTTGAAGGCAAGCTCAACAGGCTCATCTTATAAGGCGTTAAGTTTTAATTATGAATTTGTCTAATGTATTAAGGCAACCAAAGAAACAATATATAGGGAAAGTAGTAATGTTGATGAAAATAGACAAAATAACAATAAAGAGCAGAATGAAGGCAGTTTTTAACATTTTTGGATGCATTGTTCCTTTCAGTTTGATGTTTCTGTCGATGTAACCGAAGCAAAGGAGGGCACAAGTGCCCCTCCCAAGCAAGAAATCGGCAAAGTATCTTTTCATCATCAGCCGGATTTGATCAGAGGAATGGAGAATGCCTTACGTAATATCCTTCTTTATTCGAAATTATTATTATTTTTAACTTTTATAATAAAATGTTTCTCCAAATTATTGGTTAATTTTAATGCTTTTAATAACTTTTTTTTTCCAATCCTCACTTAATAACATTATGAATAAATACAGTACAACAGAAAGTTATGTGTATAATGAGGGAGAATTGATCTATAGAAATTTCTGTATTCAACTTTTTTCGAAGTTGTATCACTGCTGATATTAACAAACTCTATAACATTTGAAATATTTAAAAATTAAGTGGTATTTTCTAGAATTTTGAAATCATAATTTTTTTACCAATGAAACTGCCTTTAAATAACCCGGCGATAGGAACGTGACAAATCTTAATATCAGTGGGAACATTAAAGTATAATTACGACATTAAAAATAAGGGTAAATTTAAAGCATAATGATTAATTACGTAATTAATAATAATTACATAACCTACAATTACATATTTATTTTTTATTAAGTAAATATGCCATTAAATCCCCAGTCTAACGTACATAACATAACATAATTATATACATGTTCAAGATTAATAAGTTTATTAAAAAGAGACCCAAAAATGCAATATTTATCTTAATATTTACAAGATATTATTTTGCTGATTTAAACAAAAAGTAAAGGAAGCATTTCTTGCAATAATTTTTTGACATATTATCCTTGCCGTTAAATATGTCAATTTTTGTGCTAGTATCCATTTCTTGTTTGTCCTACTTATCCGTTCTTACACAATGCCTTTGAATGCTTTAGTTTGAAAATGGACTGGCGGATAAGGAAATAAATAATCATGTTTGGTTAGTAGTTAAGGTTGTTAGTTCCTGTTACTTGGTAGAATTTTGTTAGTGTCTCTTTTTCACATACTCTAGAAATTATTTATCAATAAATTTTGTCCAAAAAAATTTATGATTATTTTCTTGCACTTTAGAACATATAAATAAGTATTCTAAGTTTTAATTATAATTTTAAAAAAATTGTATCTTTGGTTCAAGTTCATTGCGTTATGCGATCTAACAATCATCCACACTTTCATTCTGGGTTTTCCCCCTTGTGGGTCCGGGTTAGAATAGCTCCACTGTAGCCCATGCATGTTGTAAAAGGCGACTAAAATGGGTGCCCATTGCCATGTGGGGTAAAGTCAGACTTCTTCTTTTGGGTGCCCCATGTCAAGGGCAAAAAGAAGCTGCATTCTTTATCCTTCATCATGAACACTCGGATTCATGGACTTGATCTAGATACTGCTGTCGACCAAGCGGGATAAGAAACAACAACTCTGAGATTTCAATGTCAACTTTCTGTACGCAAGGTCAATCCAGACCTTCAATATTTTTAGAAAATTTTAAACTTATTTGAAATGATACAATTTAAGTTTTGATATACTAGACTAAATTAAAAAAAGTGTCTTTTTATCATTAAACTAAACAATTTGAATAAACAATACCCATTAAAAAGGGAACGGAACTTAGAGGAAGCAATAGTAATTCTTGAATTTAATTCAAATGATGTATTAAATAACTTCAAATTTTGATTTTGTTTTTCTTCGAAATTTTTTTAATAGAAAAAGATGAGGAACATGTTTTCGATAATGATCCAAGAGACAGAGTCAAACGACGAGTATCTTCAGCTGCGAATCCTCTGCTATCAAAAGGTAGAATTTTCAATTAATCTCAATGTATGATTAAAGGATTGCGTTACTTCTTTTTTAAGTCTTTAGTATATTAGAAAATAACTTCGATTTCTTAGTACACTGGTTTTTTTTCTAATTCACTTTTGTAATAAGGTTGTGGAAAAAAGATGAATGAATGATCGTTAGAGGGCGCTGCGACGCCAAGTTAATTGGTCGAAAGAAGTGCGAGTTTGAGAGCGTGCTTGAAAAGCAAGAGAGAGAGACGTAATCTGAGAAGTGTGAGAGGTATTAGAGATTAGAATGTGTGGTATCATTATCAATTTGTAAATATTGTACAAAGTTTTAAATATTCCTAGTATGTGTAATAAAATAGTCAATAATTAATTCAAGAAAGTTGATTTATTTGAACCACCGACAACTTAATAACATTTGTGAACAACTAAACGAACCCGGAGGTTTGGCGAATTCATTCTTCTACAGTGTTTTCGTCACAGTTTTTTTGGTGCATCGACGCCGCGAAGAGGCCTAAAAAGGAGAAGAGGCCCAAAAAAGGGGAAGAGGCCTAAAAAGGTAGTGTGTGTTTTAAAGAGATTTCAAGATCTAGAAGAGGGGTGAGTAGATTTTTATTTACTAATTGACTATCATTGACTGCTAGGAAAATGAGTGAAGAGGAGAAATTAAAAGTACATCCTGAACCTATTGAAAAAAATAGGAGAATTAGAGGTTCATTAAGAACAAATGTTACAAAATTAATTAAGAAAATAGATGAGGAATTAGCAAGCGCAAACCCTAATTCTGACAGTTTACAAGAGTCGCTCACTATATTAATTGAGCGAGAACAGAAACTTGGGAATTTAGATGATATTATTATTTTTCAAAGCCCAGATGCAGAAATAGAAACTGAAATGGAAAATTCTCTAGAATACAGTGAACAAATTATAAAATATAAGTCGCGAGTTAATAGATATTTGAGTGAATCGGTGCAAGTCGGTAAAGACGAAATTAATAAAGTTCCTGTAGTTACTAGTGAAATCAAAAAGGAGTGTAATACAAAACTCCCCCGAATTAATTTGGAGAAGTTTAATGGGGATATCTCGAGATTTCAAGAATTTTGGCCGCAATTCACATCTGTTATTCATGATAATCATAATCTTAATGATATAGAAAAATTTAATTATTTGAAGACATTACTGACTGATTCAGCCTTAATTGCTATAAGTGGACTGCCCCTCACAGCGGACAATTATAAAAAGGCAATAGATATTTTAACCGATCGTTTCGGGAAAACAGATATATTAATTAGTACTCACATGAATGTTCTTCTTTCATTAGAGCCGGTTAGAAAATCTAGTGATGTTTCTACTTTAAGAAAATTGTACGATAAAATTATTATTCAAATTCGATGTCTTGAATCTCTTAAAGTGGACATTAATTCTTATGGTAATTTGTTATTACCAATTTTATATAAGTGTATCCCAAATGATTTAGTATTGCGATTTAATCGCCAAAATTCAGAGAGTGAAGCTACAGTGACAAGTCTACTGTCCTGTATTAAGAAAGAAATAGAAGCGCGAGAAAAGACAGTTTGTTTTAATAATTCAAAATTTACGAGAAGCGAAGATAAACGTTTTGAAAATTTTCATAAAAATTATGTTCCCGCCAAAAAGAAAATATTTTCTGCATCAACACTAAATACCATAGTAGAGAAAAAGTGTGCGACTTCTGTTATCAAGATCACGAATCAAAAAACTGTCATTTGTCAATATCAGAGCGGCATAAATCTTTATATGATCAATATAAATGTAAGAGGTGTTTGAAAAAGGGTCACAAGAAGCCACTCTGCAAAGCGAAATGGGTTAAGTGTAAATTATGCCATTCACAATCTCATTTAGAATGCCTATGTGACTCACATTCTGTGGTGCCACCCGAAAGCAAAAATAATAAACAGGAAATAGCATCGGAGACCAACGTTAGTTTCCTTTTTCCCGGAAACACGAGTAAAGATATTCCAAAACAAACAATATACTATCAGACTTTGAGGGCCAAAATAGTAAATAATAATTGTGAATATAATGTAAGAATAATTTGTGATTCAGCTTCTGAGAGATCTTATATTTGTGAATCCATAGCTGAAAGAGCTGGATTAAAAACCGTAGGGAAAGAGAAATTAAAAATCTTTACTTTCGCGTCTAATGAAGCTTCAATATCAGAACTAAAAAGAAAGCGAATCACTTTGAAAAACTGCAACAGTGACCTAGTTATTACCCTTGAGGCATTGGCAACCAAAACCATCTGCGCATCTAAGATTTCTAGTCCATCTTCAAGAATGATTGAATTACTACAGAATGAAGGGTTTGAGTTATCAGACAGTGGGGCCAGTAGTGGGAGAGTAGATATATTAATTGGGAATGACTATCTAAGTGCTGTTTTGACAGGGAAAACGCATCGTTTAAACAACTGCTTGATGTTATATGAATCGGTGTTTGGCTGGACTCTAAGTGGGAGAGATGGAGAGTTTAATGAGCGGACTGTGGGGAAAGAATCAGCTGGGTTGTTTATTCGAAGTAGTAACGAAAGTGAGGAGAATTTATCGGAAGGGATTCGAGCTATGTGGGATATTGAAAGTCTAGGGATTTGTGATTCTGAAAAGAGGGAATGTGATAAGCAGGTCATTGAGCGGTTTGAAACGAATTTAAAGTTTGTTGACAATAGATATGAGACCGGATTGTTATGGAAAAGAGATGCAGGGGATTTAAGTGACAATTTTGATTTAGCAAGAAGGCAATTTAATAAAGTGCGGAAAGAGTTAAAAAATGATACCTTTGTGAAAGAACAATTAATGGAAGTAATTAAATATCAGAAAGAGCATAATATTATACAGGAGTGTGGTGAAAATGAAAAGGGATATTTTATGCCTTTTCGAGCGGTGGTACGCAAGGATAAACTGAGTACCCAAGTCCGAATGGTATTTAATTGCAGTAGTTGTACTAAGGGGAATTTGTCATTAAATGATTGTTTGGATCAAGGACCGAATTTAAATCCGAGTGTTTTAGATATCATTCTTGTATTTCGAAAATTTAAGATAGGGTTTTGCGGTGATATTGAGAAGGCTTTTTTAATGATTGGGATAGCAGAGGACGATAAAAAGTATTTGAAATTTTTGTGGTATCCCGATGATGATAGCGAGGACTTTAAAATTATGCAAATGAACCGAGTAGTGTTTGGGTGTAATTGTTCCCCATTCTTGCTGAGTGCCACCATTAAATATCATATAGGGAAATATTCGGAAACGAATAAAAATTGTTTTGAGATGCTTAATGGTTCCTTGTATGCGGACGACTTGTGTCATGGTGCAGATGACGTCGAGTCAGCATTTGATCTATCTTCAGACGCGGTATCTATTTTGAGTGATGGAAGTTTTAATTTAAGGAAGTTGCACACCAATTCGAAACAGTTGCATGATTTGTGGATTCAGAATGGCTTGTGTGAAGAAAATAGTTTTGAGAAAGATAATAAGTTGAAAGTGTTAGGGTTAGTTTGGAATTTGGAGGAGGATATGTTGAGGGTAGATGTCACATCACTGTTGGAAAGTTTTAAATTTTTGGAAAATACTAAGAGGTCAGTTTTGAGTACGGCAGCTAAGGTGTTCGATCCAGTTGGGTTTCTTTCACCGTTTGTTGTGCGAATTAAGAGGCTTATGCAGGAGATTTGGGAGAGGGGATTAGATTGGGATTCGAAGTTACCGGAAGATTTAGAGTCAAAGTGGAAAAAGTGGTGTGCGGAGATTGAGGTATTAGGTGAAATGAAAATAGAAAGATGCTATTTTTCGAAGGTGGTTTGAAAATTGGACTCGATTGAGGTTAATATTTTCAGTGATGCGTCTATTATAGCATATGGAGCGGTCGCCTATTTGAGGTATGTGAATTTGAGAGGAGAAGTTGGTACGTCGTTTGTAATGTCAAAAAGTAGAATATCGCCGTTGAAGAAACTTTCACTTCCCAGGTTAGAATTAATGGGAGCCCTTATTGCTGCAAGATTGTGGAAGTATTTGTCAAAGGTGTTTTGTGGTTTGGTAAACGGGGTGTTTTTGTGGACAGACTCAGAAATTTGTTTGTGTTGGATAAAGGGTTCGGCACGTGAATGGAAACAGTTTGTATCGAACCGAGTGCTAGAAATTCAGGACTGCACATCTCCTGACAGATGGAAATTTTGTCCAGGTCTAGAAAATCCAGCAGATAAGTTAACACGTGGTGAAAATTCACATACATTGTTGAATGATAGTGTTTGGTGGCAGGGCCCAGTTTGGTTGAGAGGTAGTAGGAATCAGTGGCCAAGACAAAAACTTGAAAGAGTGACTGACGAACAGAAACTAGAGAAGTTAAATACTTCTGTTCATGCAATTCTTCCGCAGACAGAAATGATCTTGGATGAAAATAAATTCAGCAATCTAGGAAAATTGCTTCGAGTTACAGCTTGGGTGAAGCGATTTGTTGTCAAGCTAAGAAAAAAGACTTGCGAGAGTGGAACGTTGAGTGCTGCAGAGATTAAAGAAGCTGAGGAATACTGGGTAAGAAGAGTGCAATTAGAGAATTACTGTTCAGATATTAATCTTTTAAAGAAAAATAAACCAGTACCTCCTCATTCAAAAATTTACAGTTTAGTACCGTATGTAGACGATAGAGGAATCTTGCGTGTCAAAGGACGTTTGGAGCAAGCGGAATTATTTCACAATGAGAAACATCCTGCAATATTGCCCAAATCTAAGTTTACTGACTTAATTATAATGAGCGAGCATGTAAACTCCTTCCATTCGGGAGTTGTGTCAACTTTATCTAGAGTCCGGAATAATTTCTGGATACCTAGAGGAAGACAAGTGGTCAAGAAAGTTATTAGTGAGTGCCTTATATGCAAGAAGTGTGCATTGAAACCTGCCAAACAACTTACAGGACAACTGCCTAGAGATCGTGTCGTCGAAAGTCCTCCATTTGCTGTTGTAGGAATTGACTTCACGGGAGCTATAACCATCAAAGCAGGAGATCAAAGTTGCAAGAAAGTGTACATAGCCTTATTTACTTGTGCAGTTACACGTGCGGTGCACATTGAAGTCGTTTCAGACATGTCAGTGAAAAGCTTCATATTTGCTCTTCGACGTTTTTTATCAAGAAGAGGTGGCTGCAAAGTGATTTATTCAGATAACGCGAAAAGTTTTCGCTGTGCATGTGAAATAATCAAAGGTTTTAAGAAAATTATCGTAGATCCAAGTGTTCAAGAGTTCATATCTTCCAAGGGTGTTACGTGGAAGTTCATCCCAGAACGTGCGCCATGGTGGGGAGGCTTTTGGGAGCGACTGATGAAGAGTATCAAAGACCCTCTGAGAAAAATATTGGGCAAGGCCCTTTTGACTTTCGAAGAACTCATAACAATAATGACTGAGCTCGAATGTGTCTTGAACAACAGACCGATAACATATGAAACGAATGAGTTGGGTGAGCCACGTTGTCTCACACCTTCCCTGTTCTTACTTCCAGGACGTGATAACAGCCTTCCTGAACATTTCCTAGAGATTTTCAATAAAGTTGTTGATAGAGAGACTTTGACCAGACGTAAATTATATCAGTCCAGACTTTTAAAACAGCTGTGGACAAAGTGGAAAGATCAATATCTTTTGCAACTGAGAACTGCTCACAATTTTACTAATCCTTCGTCGGAGCGGAACCTTAAGTCCGGGGACATTGTTCTTGTGGAAGGACCTAAGAAGTCTAAACTCCTCTGGGATATGGGAGAGGTTGAAAAAGTGATCGTAGGAAGAGACGGCCATGTACGAGCATGTATTGTTCGCACACCCAAAGGACAATTAAGAAGAGCCGTACAATTATTATATCCTTTTGAAATTTAACTCAGATATTTGAACTTTTTTTATAGAATTGAACTTTTTATTAGAACTTATTATTTTAGCAATTTTGAACTTTTATTTAGAACTTTAATGTTTGATTTCTTTGCATTTATTAGTCTAGAATTTTGTATTTCTCATTTAATTTCATGTTATGATGATTGTTATGATTTCATTAATGATGTTATTTTATGTGTTGCTTAATGTGTAAATTTAATGTGCAATTGTGTGTACTCTTTAACAAGAGTACAGGTGGGGAGTATGTGGAAAAAAGATGAATGAATGATCGTTAGAGGGCGCTGCGACGCCAAGTTAATTGGTCGAAAGAAGTGCGAGTTTGAGAGCGTGCTTGAAAAGCAAGAGAGAGAGACGTAATCTGAGAAGTGTGAGAGGTATTAGAGATTAGAATGTGTGGTATCATTATCAATTTGTAAATATTGTACAAAGTTTTAAATATTCCTAGTATGTGTAATAAAATAGTCAATAATTAATTCAAGAAAGTTGATTTATTTGAACCACCGACAACTTAATAACATTTGTGAACAACTAAACGAACCCGGAGGTTTGGCGAATTCATTCTTCTACAGTGTTTTCGTCACAAAGGTAAATAATTACTTTATTGTCTTTAGAGTAAGTTAATAAGGTAAACGGTTTTAAAGTTGTATACCTACAAAGCCTAACAATGTAAACAATGTTGTGTAAGTCAACAATGTAAAGTAAGGTAAATTATGGAATTGTATTTTTTTTTAAAATTACCTTACTTATTTTAGAATAAGGTAAATTAAAAAAAATCTTTACAATTATTGCTGAATTTCAAAATGAAACTATGATTTTCATTTTTCTAAAAATTCTAAATTTTGAACTACAAATTATGAATAGATCTCGAGGTAAGGTCTGAAAACTTTTTCTCGATTAGCCGTTATTGTATTTTCGATTAGCTGTTATTGTATTTTTATTTTCCAAATTTAATGATAATTGTTTGCATTTCGCCTTTTAATTTCGCGATTTTGTCCAACAATTATTTTTTTAAATTGGGCCTGTATGGCACAGTGGCTTACGCTCTGGCGCTCGGTAACACAGGTTTCGGGTTCGAGTAATGGCGGTGCCATGGTTGTTTGTAGTGGTTCGGAATCCACTTTAAACTGTAGGTCCCGGCCTAACAGGATCATAGAGCGTTGCGAGGGTATTGTTACTCCGCTTCCGGGGCTTATCTTCAAGCTACTCACACCTCCTGGGTAGTGCTAAGTAAGTAACGTCGGTGCAGAGCTTGCCTTACGGCATAAAAGGCGACTGTCTAAGTGTTTGCCAGCTGCATTAGGAGAAAAAAAATTTTAAATTTCATGATCAGTCTAAAAAACCAACCCTTATGTTTAGTTTGCGCCAGCATTCGGTAATAAAGAACAGAACCATATTAGAAAAGAATGCAACAATTCTAAAAGAATTTTAATAAGGCCCAAAATAAAATCTATATCTTTCACTACTAAGTAAGATGTTCGACTACAACAATATACTCGATGTACTATATAAAGCATAGCACTCGATGTACTATATAACACAGCGCTCCTAGTAGTGGTGTTGGAAAGTTAATGACTTTAATCCAATGACTTAATGTTGCTACACATTTATTTGCTCTTATCAAAAAGAGGAAACTTAGCTGGCTATTCAAATAAGAATGTTAAAAATAATTCAAAGTTATTGTTCTATTTAAAATTCAAAAATAATTCAGTCCAGATAATATATAAAAGTGTAAAAAAGGAAGGTAATCATTTTTCATATCATAATGCTGTCCGATGTGCTAATGCTGCTAGTTAGACTCATTGTTAAGATTGCATATGATTACAATTACAATACATTTTATAAATACAATTTGTCAGAGACTATGTTTATATTTGTAAGTATAAGATATCCCATCATCATTTTCTATTACTATCGCTGTTGGTCTTTTAAGCATACATTATGGCAGCGTTTGACAAGTTAATCTTGTTTTGAAGAACCAGCGTCTATCTGTCATGTTGAAACCTTCAGTTGTAAATGGCATTTTATATCGGACTCCGTTATAATTTGTTATTTCATTAAAATTTCATTTATTTGTCTTTAAAGGGAAAAAGACTAAAAAAAAAGGACCCTAAAAAACAAGCTGGAAAAGATAACAGCAAACTTATATTAAAAGTGGCAATATGTGCCAGGTAAGATATTTTTCAATCACCTTTCAGATTGATTTGTTCGAAAAGAAGCTATTTAAATTAAAACAATTTCCTTTTTTAACTCAATTCTAAAACTCATTGTTTCAATATATTTTTTTTTAATTATTCGATAAGAAATCTGTTTAAATGATTAGACAAAACTGGAAACCATGTATTATTAGAATAACCATTTTAACTGTTGTAATCAGAGATATAAAATTTCTGAATTTTGTAGTGGGGCAAAAATAAAGGAAAAAATTCGGTTTTCTTTCGAAAAATTTGAAATTTTGAAGAAAAAATATTTAAAAAAATTTTTTAATGTTATTTTTGTGATGAAATGATTTTTTGAGTATTATAAGCATAAAGTGGTGGAGTATAAAATGTTCAAGAAGTGGGGAGAACCCCTTTCTTTGAAAAAAAAGATGCATATTTATACTTGTGGCCAAATTTTTGTAAATATTTTGTATATTTTTATATATCATTTTTAAGAAAACAAATACTTTCTCTCAGACCCCAATATTTTCTATTATATTTTAATTCTACTTTTGTTATTTAAAAGGAATGGTGAATTCAATTCCTACTATTAATTCCCACTCTCCCTATATAGATTTATATATCTTTTTCAAATTTTCAATCGTTCATAAAATACTTTTTATTCATCCACTCATTTTCAAATTACATTTTTTCTAAACTTGTAGCGGATGACACTGGATGTTAATACAGTTTTTTTCAAATATTAATTAATTAATTAAATTAAATTAATTTTAGTTTTATGAGGGGGAAAAATTTCCCTTATATGAAATATTTAGCAGGATATAAATTTAGGAATAAATACCGTCAGCGGCGAAGCGTGTAGATCGCTCGAAATTTTTTTTTTTTTTTTTTTTTCAGATTCTTTTTTCATTCTGGATTCTAGTCAAGGAGGGAACAAAATGGAAAATGAAACATGTGAATAAATGAGTGAGACAAAGGGAAAATGTGTATGTATGAGAGAGAGAGAGAGAGAGAATTTTTTCTAACTTAAAAAAATGAATGAAAATGATTTATAAAGGACTTACTAATAATATTATTTATAATACTGTAAAAACACATTAAGTAAAATAATGTGTGAGCGATTTTCAAGAAAAATTATAGAATTGAACTATGAATTTGCCATTTTATTTAGAATAAGTAATTACATTTCAATTATATATACTTTAATATTTATTTACGAACCTTACAGTTCATCAAAAAAATATGTACTTTTACGTCCTGCTTTAATTGCTTTAAATAAAGAAAAGTAATTTGTTTTCCATTCAATTTGTATACTTATAATTTGGTAGATTATATTTAAATTGTATGTTTGTTGTTTTATAAAAGAATACATATTATATATATAGCCCACAAATCAATGTCCATTCATTCCTATCTTTTTTATGCAAATTAGCACGCCAGGAAAGGATTTCGGACGCTATATTTTGTGCAGCTTTGAGTCGTCAATGTGTTTTCTGACCCCCTATAATTTTGTAAACTTTATGCTTAAATATCCTATTTAAACTATGCAGGAATACAAAGAAGAAGAATTGATTGGTGGTATCTCTAGATAAGATTTCAACGAGATGGTAAATCCTTGAAATTCTATGTTTTTTTTATTGTTTAGTTTTGCAATAGTTAGATAATGTTATTATGAATGTTAGTTTTTTTTCCTTTAATATTTGCCAGTATAAACAATTAAATCAACTATATTAATGATCTTAATAACGCATTATATATTTCAGGTACTTGGGGAACAAAACAGCTGGAATGAGTATCATTGATGTCGGAATCTTTTCTGGATTTGAAGCGAGTCCAGAAGACCTTGAAGAGGTGACAGACATTTCTTTCTAGAGATTTTACTGTTCAGTATGTTGTTTGTTGTTGTTTCTTATCCCACTTGGCTGGCCAAGCCCACGAGCCCATATGGACTCATGATTGAAGGGGAAGGAAGCAGCTTCTGTTGTGATGGAGCACCCGTAGGTAGAAGCCTGACTTTTGCTCCGTGACGCTCTTACAGTCATAGAAGACCGAGACCTACAGCTTAAAGTGGATTCCGAACCACTACAAACATCCATGGCACCGCCGGGATTCGAACCCGAAACCTGTGGCACCGAGCGCCAGAGCGCTAGACACTCGGTCATTCAGGTCCCAAATTTGCCAACGGCACGCAGTGTTCCCAGGTGGTCACCCACCCAAGTACTGACCGCGCCCAATGATGCTTAACTTCGGTGATCTAACGAGAACCGGTATATTCAGCATTGTACGGCCGTTGGCTACTGTTCAGTATTAAAGTGCTATATATTAAGCTTTTGATATTCTTCAGAAAAAAGACTAACATTATTTTAGAGATTTATAAGAATTAGATTATATTTCAATAACATTGACACGGAGATAAATTATTTTTTAAAATTATGTTATTATTCTCTAAATTTCTTAAGCAAAAAGGAATTTAGAGAATAAATAAAAATTGGTTAAATATTGCATGATTACAAAAGTTATTATTTAATTAAAAGTAAGCAGTTATTTACACATTTACTACATAATTTCATGACAATAGAACCAAAAGTTAACGAGGGTTTTAGTATATGTTGCATCCTTTCAAAGGGTTATTTCTTAAAAAAATTTCAGGTTAGGTTTGTAACTGATATCTGATACAGGGCTAGATAAGGCCTCTGGAGCCATTGGTAAACCTCAAAAGTGAGACGGTTATCCATTGAGATTCACATGTCTCGTGTTCCAAAAGTGTTGTCGCTTACATGTTGAGATCTAAGAGAATTATTTAGTGTTGTTATCGACTTCTGTTGAGATTTAAAAAAAAAACAATAATCTGTGTTTAGTATTGTCATTTCATTATTTTGCGTTGAGTTTATTGTTGATTGTTATTCATTTGTGTTATCTAAATGCAGTTTCTCTTTTCTAATCTAAGAGACTGACTTTGAATTTGTTGCTTGTAAATATCAATCATTTGGCTTTGAAACTTTTGGACAGCAGCCAAATATCCTTCCACATTACTGATTAAGAGACATTTCTGAGAAGTCTGATTAGTCTGTGTGACGCTCTACTTTCCTATGAGACCGGGACCTACGGTTTAAAGTGGATTCCGAACCAGTACAAACATCCATGGCACCGCTGGAATTCGAATCCGATACCTGTGGTACCGAGAGTCCAGCGCATACGTAAGTACAGGAGAATAGTTCGATGACTGGTTTGCCTGAAAATAAAAAGTGTTTTTGACGTGCCATCCGTAAGGTGCCAGAAAGGTGGGGAAAATGTATAGCAAGCAATGAACAGTACTTCGTATAAAACATTTTTCATCATTTTCATACAATAAACGTATTCGGTTTCATAATCACATACCTGGTATTTGATAGTTTATTTTGTGGCTTCCATATGTTATTGTAATAAAAAGATATTATAAACACATATTTAATTCAACCTTTTTTTTTTTTCCATGCAGTTGCAAAAAAATCCAGACCATCTAATTGAACTGTATGAGACATCAAGCAAAGGGGTTGTCTTTTACCTGAAAACGGTAAGATGCACAAAAATTCCGAAAATGCTTTGGAATACTGTAAAAAAAAAATGATAAATTTAAAAAAATGTATTCCGTAAAATTATTATTAAAATAAGCAATGTTAGGGAAATATAACGTCACTTTTATACGTTTAATAACAGGTATTGTTTAACTTCTCCGTATAACATGTATAGAGCAATGAGATGTAATCATTTAAGTCTGTTTTGCTTATTTTAGAAGTTTGCATCATAAATTTAAAAAATTTGAAATATTGTATATTAAGTTATATATTGTGTTTTTGTATGTATATCTAACATGCTATTTTTCTTAATAAACTATGCTGGATTAAAATAGAGATCCTATTTTTTTCTATTTAAAATAATAATTTTATTATTTAGTTTTATCAATAGTAAATAAGTTTACTACTGTAACGAATTTTCTTCACATTTTGTTTGGTTTTTCTGCTTTATTGAGAATAATTCAAAAGTTTTTGAAATATATTTTTATTCAGGTTGGTTCCTAAAAAAGAGAAGTACTGTTTCGATTTTCATGTGATTCGGCAGTACATTGTCGGAAAGACTCAAAGAAGTATTATCAAAGTTTATGACTACTATAATCCTGGTAAAAAAAAGAATCTCAAGTACTTTTAAAGTGTAATTGTAACAATGCTAAATACCTTTTAAATATTGAATATCTTATACTTTGATGTGCAAAACACATGATGTGGGCTTTTCAGAAACAATTAAGGTGGATTTCTTGGCAGAAATTAAAATCTCCTAGTCATAGTATTCCAGCCAAACAAAAATCTGATCTCCCGCACGCTGAGATTTCCAACGGGCTGGCATACTGATATTTTCGTTTCCCAGGGAAACCCACCATTACATTCACTTATGTAATACTTGTTACCATTGCCTAAACGAAGATCGGATTTATTGATGCAGACTTAAAACTTTAAACAGCGGCATCTACATATTTCCTCCTACATTTTGAAATTTAAAAGAAGGACCGAGTTATCGTGTCCATTTCCGGCATAAACATGGAACAGTTCGATGCGCGACGTTTTCGTGTATTGAAATAAGCACTCTCATTTCGAAAATTCAATGCAGAGTAGCATTTTTTTTTCTCACAAAAAGAGTTTTGGCATTTCATTCCCAGGAGAGAGAAGTTATGCTATTCGACAGATATATAATAAACCCATCACTCAAATTTGACAGCGAATAAGCAGTGTTATGGATAGTTATATTACATGCAATTAGACTTTTATACTAATGAGAACAACCTGTCACTCAAATCTGATAGCAGATATTCGATATCATGTATAATGATATCGAGACTCAGAAAATTAGCGAATGTCTGTACGAATGTCACAAGTCGAAACAACTACAGATTGAATATGAACTATACTATGAGTTGTTCCATCATAATTTGGAATAGACCATGAGTTGAGAAATTTCTGCTCCAATGAGAAGTGAGGGCAGCTGAGAACCCCTCTTCACGGGTTACCTTAAAAGGCGTTTTATTTTATGGTGAAGAAGGGAGAAACTTCTGCGACGAGTAGACTAGAAGTGTTGTTTTCCTTTTTTCTCTGAAGGCACTGAATAGGCCGGATATTCCACCTGTTCACAAAGTGAGCCCCTTGTGGTTTCGTGTATCACGCCGTGTGATATTTAAGGTCTGTTGCCGATCGGGTGAAATAGATTCTTCGTAGACTTGAGAACTCTGAAACTATCCGTCCTTGGAGTGAACTGCACTTGCGTATCTAACTTATATCCTTAATTTTCATTTTTTGTAAATACAGTTGTAAATAAAAATTAAAGTGTTCCCGTAAACCTGAAAGGGGTCCTCATCTTGAAGACGGTATAAGTCTTGTATAGGCCGAGACGTAAGGTGGTCGAACCCATTCTTGACGCCTGTTGCAGTCTCTGCTTTCAAAAACGAGAAAGGTGATTAGGATAGCCTGTGTAAAAATGCTTCTTATAGTTGATCAAGCTGCCGGATGAGGATTTAGTTTTTTTTTTTCCATACAAAACATAAATTTGGAGCAGTTACCCTTTAAATTCATTTTGGGAACGAATCCATCCACCATCGTGTTTTTTATGGTTCAGATGAACGGAAATGGTGCATGATGTATGAAAATATGGGATTGCAATTTTCACCTGACATTAAATTGGAATTTTTATGTATGAAATATGTTATATATGAAGTTTGAATATTTATATTGTTTTTTCTATGAAGAATACAACGGCACATTCTCTGATCTCTTTTCAGATGCAACTTGCACAGTATTTTATAGTCCTCCAAATAATAGTCCACTATTACGTACTCTGTGCGACGGTAGAGTTTGTCAGTGTGCAGAGGGTAATTATTAATGCTAAACACATTACTATTCATTGGTGTTGTAAACAAATATTTCTTTTCACTGTGAGTTTGTCTTTCGCATATTGAATAATAGTATTGATTAAGAAATTTTTAGTTTTACGCTTGCAAATATTTTTTTTTTAATTTTAAACAAATAATAGTTCTTTGTTAAATAAAGAAAATAAATAAATTAGTTGTAAATGAAAATTTTATGCATTTATTGTAAACTTTGTCAATCATAGCAAATGCATAACCTATGTTGTGAAAGTTATACAATTTAAAAAATATTTATATGTTATTAATTTAATTAAAAATATGTAATTTAAAAATTAATTTGATTTGAATATTTACAACAGTATTACTGCAAATGTTTATAAGTAATTATTAATTTAGGTATTGAATGATCTATCTTTTAGGTGGATGTCCACCCAAAAAACCGTTTGATATATTTGATGCATCTGATGAAGATTTTGAAAAGAGGGATAAACTGAGAACCCTTGCTTGTGACAAGTATGACTATAGTATTGCTGAAAAAAAAATTTTTATGAATATGTAAACTGTTGTTTCGGTTGAATTCATTAAAAAAATACAATTACTTGCAGTTAAAATTACGTTCAAAATTGTTTTGTTGAAAAAATCCTTTTGTTTTTTTTAAATTGTATATCAATTGTACCAAATTATAGCCAAACATAATTTGATGATGATGTTGAAAAAAATGGTAACTTAGCTAGCAATATCTAGGAAATATTTTACATTAAAAATTTTTTTTTTGTTCTTCATTGTTTGTGAAACTTAAAAAAAATTCCTGGGAGTGTTAAATTCTTTTCAGATTATATTCTTATGAAGACGATTAGAAAGTTCGATTTCAGTGATTTTGTTTGCAATTGAATGTGCATCTTACACCAATTAGTAATGTGATGCATGTTTTAAGCAATACAATCTCCTCGCAATTCGAGCGGCCTGACGGCCAACGCCCTTGCCGTTGATACCACAGGCTTCAGGTTCGAATCCTGGCGGTGGCATGGAGTGCTTGTTGTTGGTTCAGAATCCACGTTAAGCTGTAGGACCCTGTCTAATTAGCCTAAAGTGTGCACAAAATGTCCGTAGAGCGTGAAATCAAACAAATCTTGAAATACATGACAAAATTTCACCTATGCTAATACTAGTGACTTGATGGCTATAAGGAGTCATGCCAGAAAAGAAACGATGGAAGTTCACTGATAAAGAATAGGGTAAAAGGTCTGGATTTAATCCCAAAAACTTCACGTCAAAAAGCCTTCAAGTACTTGAATTGGTTTGGAAAGCAATTAACATTTGAAACATTCAACTACTAATAACAATTTAACATATTTTTGTATTCTTTGATTGTTTACTTAACTTATTGATGTACCATATCATGTGAGGAATATGTTGAGGTCGCTGGCAGGTTGTTGTTAATTCTGGCATTTGTTTATGATCAAATCATTTTTTTCTTCTTTCTAATGCAGCTGGCAAACACTTAGACATGGACGTCTTGGATGCCTTAAGGCAAGCGCTGCACAGACCTACTCACTTTGCATTACCAGGGGACGTGTGTAACTTGAAGAGAAGCCACGGACGCGGAGTAACAATGCCCCGCAACGTTCTACGATCCTATTAGGACCGGGACCTACGGTTGAAAGTGGATTCCGAACCACTACAAATATCCATGGCACCGCCATGGAACCCGAAACCTGTGTTACCGAGCGCTAGCCACTCGGCCATTCAGGCCCTAATAGAACAATATTTGATATATACATATTATAAATTGTTGAAAATCTTACGTCATAGAAAAATGAAAATTTTAACTTTCAGATGCAGCATAAAAATTATTATAAGAGTTAAGGGGGAAAAGGGATGGAAATATTTTTATTTGTATGTTAAAATGTTAAAAATATAAAATTTTCTGTAGTACAATCGTTGGAAATTAGGTTTTTTTCATATGGTATGCAATGTTTTATATGCTGAAAGTCTTTTCACATGGTATTATACTTCTTTAATCCTATCAGAAATCTACGTATTCAAGCGATATGTATATTCAATGAAGAAGCCGTTGATTAATATAACAAATAAAGTATTCGTAGATAAAAAGGAAGTTTAATATTTTTAAATGTTTTATGTTGTAGTCGTATTTAATCTTCAATGTTAACACATACTTGGCTATTTTTAGTATGGAAAGGAGTTGCTTCGAAAGAAAGTGAAAAACAAGATGGATTCTTTAAAATTCCTTTTCAAATTCAGCAAGTGATTAAAGAAGGAGAGCAAAGGAAATTAATTTTTTTATTTCAGGTTTATCACTTATGAGTTATTTTTGAAATAAAATTCTATTTAATTTAAAGTCACTAAACTATTTCTTTATTTAATAATAAGTTTTTACAATAAGGCTTTTACGTATTTTTGCCAAAAATTATTTGCAAAAAACACCTCTAGTTTTGATATGTAATTTGAAATCAAAACCGTAAAGAAGGGGTTATTTAATTCATCCAACATAATTTAAATATTTGTTAAAAACAAAACTGTAAAATGAGCCTGTAATATGTCTCATAGAATTAAAACGTTTTTTCCAAAAGTTCACAATAAGACTAGTCATACATTGCATATCTAATTCCTCTAATTGTAGTTTTCTGTTTCAATTTTTAGTTTTCTATTTAATGATTAAGCAAAATATACAAATTCGTTTCTTTCATGATTTACTATTAAATGATTTAATGTGCTAATCACTCATTTCATTCATGATAATGAATGTCTAAATGATTCAGTGATAATCATTCATTTCTGCCATGATAATGAATGGCTAAATGATTCAATATGTTAATCATTCATTTCTGCCATGATGTTGAATGGCTAAATGATTCAATATGCTAATCATTCATTTCAGTCATGATAATTTACTATTAAATTATTCAATGTGCTAATCATTCATCTCTGCCATGATGATGAATGTATAAATGATTCAATGTGCTAACCATTCATTAAAAATTATTTTTGAAATTAAATGTTATTTAATTTAAAATTACTAAACAATTTCGTTCTTTAATAATAAGCTTTCATATATTTTTGGGAAAAATTATTTGCTAAAGGCACCACCTATAGTTTTGATATGTAATTTCAAATCAAAAGTGTAAAAAGGGTAATTTGATTAACATCCAACATAATTTAAATTTTTGTTAAAATCAGAGCTATGAAAGGAATCTGTATTATGACTTATAAAATGAAAATTTTTTTTTTCCAAAAGTTCATAATAAAAAACTAGTCATACATTGCATATCTAATTCATCTAATGATAGTTTTCTGTTTCAATTTTTAGTTTTCTATTTAATGGTTAAGCAAAAAATACTAATTCGTTTCTTTCATGATTTACTATTAAATGATTTAATGTGCTAATCACTCATTTCATTCATGATAATGAATGTCTAAATGATTCAATGTGCTAATCATTCATCTCTGCCATGATGATGAATATCGAAATGATTAAATGTGCTAATCGTTCATTTCTATCATGATGATTTACTATTAAATGTTTCAATGTGCTAATCGTTCATTTCTGTCATGATGATGAATGTCTAAACGATTCAATGTGCTAATCGTTCATCAATCACCTTTCAAAATAATTCAAACAACGAATCATTCGTTTTGTATAAATCTCATGATTCAAAATAATTCAATAAACGAAACTTTCACTTCCTTCATGATTCCCAACTCAAAATGATTCCATTAACAAATTATTTATTTTCTAATTTAGCTTTTTTCATAGTTCAATAAAAAAACATTTGTTTATCCTTATTATTTACTACTTGAAATGCTTTAATAATTAATTAAAGAATCATTAGCTTGTTTCCTAAATTGCGAATCACAAAAGGAATGAGTTTTTGGATTGGATGCCTCGTTCAGAATCATTTGTTTGCTTTTAATATTCGAAATAATATAATTATTAAGCCGTGCGTTTGTTTCCTGATTTATTATTTAAAAAAAATTATTTATTAAATTGTTAAATGAGTATTTTACTGTTTACTATAGAAAACCTGCAACAAAAATGAATGCTATTTCTAATGCACTTCGTTATTCTGGTGTAAATGGACTTTTCTTCTCGTTTTTCGCGATTAGGTATTGAGAAAAGGGACTTAATTGAGGGTGATACAAGGCACTTTATAACTCCAGATAATTGTGCTGCATTGACTGCCAATGAAACATATTTGACTATGGGAAAGGATGGCGAAATATGCGAAACTAAAGAAGGGCATTTCAGGTATGTATTATTCGTATTCTGACGTTTTATTACTTTTTTGTTAAGGTAAAAAAAAAAAAAAAAACTATTTTAATGATGTGAGAAATTTTCTAAGATCCAGTCTTCTTAAGAGATAAGCAAAACTGTTGCTGTTATTCTGAATTGAAGCACTCTCTAAAATACATTAAAAATAGCTAATTATTATTGAAAAAATATTTTGCGACAACATTCTTGTGCCTTAAATTCTCTATCTATTGGCAGAAAAATATAATATAAAAAGCATTTACATTATAAAAAAAAAAAGTTTGTCGAACTTATAAAACTTAATCACATGAAATGTGCTGATAATATATGAAAGCAGTCTTATATTTTAAAATCTTGAATAAAGTTAACAAGACTTGCTGCTCTTATTTTTTAAGTCCGGTAACTTTAAGGCCATTTGCCGCTAGAATATGTACAGATTCATTGTTGTCTCTAGTGCACCCAGGAAGGCCAGTCATACACTGCAGTCGTTTTCACGTGCCCAATATAAAGACATTTCAGCTTGTAAATACATCGTTCCTATTCTTAATATAAACATGAAAGCTTTCGGTCCGGCATTGTTGCTGAGTTTTCAACTAAGCTTCCCGAATTTGGAATCTCAATATGGGATCCACCTTCACTTACTTCACCTACTGTCCACCTACTTCACTTCTCGAATCATATCTGAAGTATAAAAATTTTTTTAAAAATGTATAGCATCGGCTTGCTGACAACAAACACTATTTTATTTCACTATTCGTATGCAAAAGTATCTTTACTTCGTAAAGCTTAAGAAGAATTTCGTAACCATACCTCAATGATCAGCACAATTGCAACTTATAAGCAACTCTTTTACATCTCTTCTGTGTGCATGATCTAAGAAAACATATTCTTTCTGTTCCACGGTAAAAGAACATTCTGCGAAATATGCACTGTTTGGTTCTAGTGCATGACATCTCTGAAGAATTCAGGCACTATACATACTCAATGACTTCCCTACTTGTTTCAAAATATAATTTCCATTTAAAAAGAGTCTACTCGTGTCATTTTACTTGTAGATGAGCGAATCTATATGTCTTATGAAAAGCCCTGTCTGTTCGATTCACTGTATTTATGACGTAAGGCAGCCACTCGTGAAGTTTCAATTGTAGCACTTTTCACACGGTAAGAGTTGACGTATTTCGTTCCCAGAAGAGAGTAATGTATATTCTTTAACAAGCACATAATAACAACCTATCACTCAAACACATTTTTGTGGATAGTTATATTACAAGCAATTAGTGTTTTGTACTAATGAGAACACTTGTCACTCAAATCTGACAGCAGACATTCGGTGTCTGTGTCTATTATTTTTTATTGCCTGTGTGGCCATTACAGGTCGAAATAATTACAGATGGAATATGAACTACACCATCAGTAGTTGCATCATGATTGATGATAGACAATGAACTGAAGAAGTGTCTTCTCCAATGAGAAGTTAGGGAAGCTGCCCCCCCCCCGTCTCTTAACAGATTTTCTTAAAAGAGGTTTTTGTAGAAGTGAGTTCTGCGTCGAATGGAGAGGAAGTGTTGATTATTTTTTGGAGTGACTAAATAGGCCGGAGTGAGTTTCCGCCTGTTTTCAAAATGACCTCTTGTGGTTTCGTTTATCACGCCATGCGAAAAATTAGGTCTGCCGCAGACCGGGTGAAATGGATTCGCCGTAGACTTGAAAACTCTGAAAATTTCCCATCTCCCTGGAGTGAACTGCACTTTTGAGCCAATTATCATTAATTTTAATTTTTTATAAATGGAGTTCAGTATATATATATATATATGTTTGCAAATAAAAATTAAAGTGTCCCTATGAACCTGAAAGTGGTCCTCTTCTTTAAGCCGGTATAGGTCTAATATAGGCCGGGACGTTACAAAATCATTGTAGCCATAACACATTGAATCTGAAAACTCTTATATTCGTTATAAACTTATGATAAAAAAAGAAATGTAAATGAAATGTCTTTTACCAACCTATTTTATAACTACTAACTTCGATCTTTTGATTGATTTTAGAAATCACAATCTCGATACCCAATTTCATTCCTTGTATAGGCAAACATCTGAAGATTTATGAATTAACAACATGTGTGGGAATCTTTCTTGTATGCAAATAAGTACAAACCGCCTGATAAATACAATCTTCCACATAATCTCACACGTGAAAAACAACAACAATGCACATATTTAAACATGAGTTTTGTAATGTGTAGAATGATTCTCTGACATACTATATTAGTTTTCAAAGTCTTTTGCCTATGCATATCATATAACTATGTTTTCATTATATTCAGGCACAAATACATTCTGGATCGAACAAGTGCTGTTCAACAATGGACACTTATTAAACTGTCACCAGACATAGACTTGCAACGCCATTTAAACAGAGTCAAGAAAAATTCAAACAAAGATGGGTGCTTATCGCAAAAGAAGCGCCATTTGTGATGTGCCATTACTCAGTGCTTATAGACAGTTCGTGCATATCTGACTTGTATGTCAAATAGCGTTTTTATTGCAATTTGAGAAGTCGAAGAAATACATTTGTATCGACTACAAATCAGTCCATAAACAAGAAATGTATGAAATTGTTTTATTATAAGCTTTTTTTCAAACTTATTCTCGAGTTTTTTTAAAGTAAGTGAAAAAAAATATGTATATATAAAATTGCATGCTTTAAAGTATGAATATAAAAAAATTAAAATCTATAAAATAAATAAAGTTATAAATAAGTATAAGAAATTTATAAATATACGTAATAATATATACCATGTACCTTAAGAAATAAGCTTTTTATACACTAAAATTTTTTTTTAAATAGTTTTGCACATATAAATTATACTTAATGCATTATAGTTTTTTATAATATATATTGCGACAGATTTTCATTAGAAAGATAAATTATTTATCATTTTGAAAACAGAAAATTAAAAAATACATATAAGAATGTGTAGAGAGAAATTGCTATGCGAATTAGAAATATATTGAAATAACAAATGGTGAAATAAATATGCAGTTTAAAATTGAAGTTTATGCAGATTAAGAAATAATATCATTGAAGTAAATATTACTATTATTTCCTAATCTGCATAAACCTCAACAATAATCGATTATTATTTTTTTTTTAAATTAAAGCTACCAAATAAAAAAATGGTTTCCATTTTAAAAAAAGCGGGGGGGGCGGGGGAACAAAGGAAGAACGATAGTAATTAAGTTTTTCAAAAATTCTCATTTATAAGGAATTTGAAGTTATCGTTGATAGTTCATTAAATTTTTTTTATATACCACTTGGTAGACAGCAACATCTAGACCAAGTCCAAGAGCCTGTGTGTTCTCATGGAAGGAGGGAAAAGGAGTGGGGGCAGCTTCTGTTGTGATGGAGCACCAGTAGGTAGAAGTCTGACTTGGCTCCGTGACGCTGAAGAAGGTGGGCGTGCCTTCGGGGAGGACATTTAAGGGGAATTACCCCGCATTTGCGTATAGTATTGGATAAAACCCGAGAAACTCCTATCAAGCAGTCCGACTAACGAGGCAAGAGGCTGAACATCTCAAACGCCCTCGAGCCTCCTCGGTTTGTGAAACAGTGTCCACAACAAAGCCGCCTGTGGAATGAACTTCACCCCTAATGCTCACGTTTCCACTGAGCCACGACTCGACCCTATTGATAATAGTATTGTAAGAAATAGATAATAGTATTAAGAGATGCTAGTGCAAGAAATATAGTTTGTCAGATCAGAAGGTCCCTTCAAATACCTCGTGAGCTGTGAAATGGTTCAAGATAATGTCAAATTTGTCAAGCTTCCATTTATACGCTTAACTAGTAGAATTCATCATTAAAAAGGGGGGATTTGACTCTCTCTAATGCAACAATAAAATAGATTTCAGATTTTTAAACTAGATTTTCTTTTTCCATGTCCATTTTCATAGTTATTTGTTCTAGTAATCATGAGATCTTGATAATATTTTTTATATAGGATAAATTCTGGCAGTTGTGATTGTGGAACAGATTGTAAAAGAGGCAACCAGATTGTGGAAAATGCACCGAGAATATATATTTTCCAGATAGAACATCGACTTTCAAATAGAAGTTATGATTTAAAAAACTTTTACTATAAAAATACAATTGCAACTACTGCTCTTAGAATTAATAAAGTAATACGTACTGACAAAATTTAACAAGATGATAAATTTACATCATTCTAGTCAGGAGGGCCTTATAAGCATAATCGTTTTGGTGCTTGGTCAAAGGTGCTAACTATGTTTTTAATTCATTTATTTTATAAAAGCATGACTTTCGTAAATTTTTTAATTCGGCGGAATAAATGAGTTTAAAAATATTATCATTCATTGCTCTCTGTTTCTATTCTTCTTTTTATTTTTGAGCTTTTAATTTTCTTTATTTTAATCGAGACTTTAATCAGTTTCCTTGCATAATTTTAAACATTCAATTTAAAATTGGAAGTAGAATTTCAGAGAACCATCAACGTAAAGAACAAACAGGGAGTGTTTTTTATTTCTATAACTTTTAAAATAAGTTTTTTTGCCTTAATTTTATTATTATTTCATATGATAACACATATTTCCTTTTATATTTCTGTTAACTTACAGTAAATAGTACTGATTTCAAATATTTTATGTAATTCTTGGATAAAAATTGATTTTATGATGGAAACATAAATATACCATAATTTTTTAATGCAATATACGTAAATTTGTAGGCAATTCTATGTAATTAAATTTGGCCTCCCAAAAATATCGGATTTTTTAATTTAACATGCATTCTTTTTCAATCACCAATGGTAGCAATGTAGCTCACAAATGAAAAAAAAAAAAAAAAAAGTTCCCTCGTTTATCAACAGTTCTTATTGGTTGTTCTCAGACTATAGCTCCCAGTGGACTGTATAATTATGAATCACACTCATACTAATAATAATCCACACATTGAAAACTTTAACAAACAAATTTATTTAACGTAATAGCCATAGCCACTCACAGACATGCTGTTTCACTCTTGCTGAACTGACACGACGCTAACACTAGGAATTCTGCGCATACATACACTTTTTCGCCGCTAGGTGTATCTACGCTTTGACATATTCACATTCAACCACTTTTAAAATTCAAATATTCACAAAATTCTCAAATTATTCACTGTATACTCTGATCACAAAAGAAACACACAATATAAAAATACATTTCCCTAAAAATATTCACAAAATAAACTGATCACAAAAATTCACAATATAAAAATCTTTTTTTTTTCATTAACTCTAGGCAAAGGTTCGACGTTAATTACTGGCCTTTTGTATATGCCATTTTTATCTTTTAAAGTAACCACTCTTGTTACTTTATCTTCACCTGGATGAATTTCGATAATTCTGGCCAAATTCCATTTTAAAAGACAATAATTATCAGGATTTTTAACCAACACTAAATCACCTTCTTTTATATCTACTTTACCCTTAGACCATTTAGGCCTATTAAATAGCTTATTTAAATATTCCGATGATTGTATTTTTTGAACCAATTGCCAGCGGCTCAATCGATTCATAGGAATTTCATTAAAATTAGGTTCAAGTAATTCAACTAAAGATAAACTAATTGAAAAATGAGCATTAGTTAATGCTTCAACATCATTTTTATCACTAGAAAGTGGGCAAAGGAGTCTAGAATTAAGAACTGCCTCAATTTGCGCAATAAGAGTTAAAAACTCTTCATAGCTTAAAATTGTTTTCCCCACAATACGTTTCAAATGGTATTTGAGAGATTTGACACCAGATTCCCATAATCCTTCAAAGTGTGGAGAAACAGACAAGAGAGAGAGAGAGAACACTCTTAATTCTCTATTGTCACCAACAAAATTTCGGCCATTGTCACTATACACTTCAGCAGGCTTACCTCTTCTAGCTATAAATCTTTTAAGGCTTGCTAAAAATGCTGCAGTAATTAAATCATTTACAAATTCAAAATGTAAACATTTTGCAGTAAAACATACAAATACACAATCAAATATCTTTTTTGCCTGTTTATTTCGTCTGGTGAAATGTTTGATTTCGTGTGGATCACAAAAGTTCACACCGACCCAATTAAAGACACGAGTAGGAGTCATTCTGGCAGCTGGTAGCTGTCCCATTATTTGTTCGGCAACTTTCGAATTTCCTTTTTTGCAAATTATGCAATTAAAAATTATCTTTCGAACAGTATTTTTACCTCTTATAATCCAAAATCTACTTCTTATCAAAGATATGACCGTTTTAGCCCCTGCATGAAAATATAAAGCACGATCATGATTAATAACAATAAAAGTAAAATTATGTTTAGAAGGAATATTTAGTGGATATTTTTGGTTATAGAGTAAGTGAAAAATTCTTGAGTGTTCCACCCACTCTTAATAATCCATCATCTAGAAATGGACACAAATTGAACAATTCACTATTGTTTGGGATAGAAGTATCCTTCGCCAAGCTTTGAATTTCTTGTATGAAAGTAGTTTTCTGAGTGTTTTTTACAATGCACGCCAATGATTGTGAAAGTTCACTAATTGTTAGAGTACCAGAAGTTCGATGTAATGGGTTTCTTGTATTGTTGGTGAATCTTTTGCACCAGGCAATGATTCTCTTGAGTTTTGTAAATGAAGAACAACTATAAATAACATCTAAAGGCTCCACAATATGAGTCATGGCACACTTGATTTGCTTTCGACAGCTTCAGTTCTCTCGAAATCAGATCCTTATCCTTTGATGTAAGATATCCATCCACAAGCCGCACCAGGATACTCGTCGTTCACTGATATTGGTGGTCCTCTCCACCATAATTCATTCTCTTAGAGTTTATCTGCATGCAGATCACAAGAAATGATGTCGGCACTATTCATTTCAGAAGGCACAAAATTCCAGTCTTTGACATTTGTAAATTGATGTATTTTTGATACGCGATTAGACACAAATGTTTTTAAATAACACGGCTCTTTAATTATCGAGGCCTGGAAAGTTTTCGAATCTGTCCACAAAAAAAATTCACGACTCATTAATTTTTTAAGATGTTTTCACTTTGTGCACTATATTGGATTGCAGCAGGGCAGCACAGAGCTCCAATCGTGGAATCATTGTCAATGCAAAGCTAAATTCTTTAAGTCCTTCAGCGATTTCGTTAACGTCATAGTTCATAGGCAGACCCTTTAGGACTGCTTTCGAAGGGCGTTGGTTTTTCAATGTTAACGTTATGTCTTATTGCCCATGATACCATTGGTATCATGGACATCGACCCAATGCAATATCATATCATCTATATTTTCTATCATCAGATAAAAGTTTGTCTGCTTCGTTAACTGCAACCGATCAAGCTCCGCAATTTTCATCTCTCGATTTGCTTCAGTTCTGTCAGATTTTCCTTACCAGGTGAGCGGTTCGTGAGTGAAGCTGTGTGTGTGTAAGTTTCAGTGTCCTGACTTTGATTGGAGTACTGCACTATCGCTGACTTCAGACTTGAGCTGCTTTGGAGTGTGCTTGGTGACAAATATCTTTTTTGATCCTTTGTTTTGTTTTGGGTTTCGCAAGTTAACATTTTTTTCTTTGTTTTTCTTTTTTTTTTAATTCTAGTTGGATTTCTTTCCGGTTAAGTTACCGGTAATTTTTAGTTAATTTCTTAAAAATGAAGAGGGAGGGTCCAATTCTTTAAGTGGACGTACTTAGAGTTTTGATACGGCCGGAAAAGATAGTCATTCTAATAGCATGGATTTTTCCTCTGAAATAGACCTCAATTTTATTTCTTCTGGAGATATTATGTCCAAATTGCATTTGGCACACGAAAATGGAGCGCACTCGTTTGTTATCGTATTGGAGGTGACAAATGGCTCAATTCCAAGGGCACACCCCAAAGCCTTAAAGATAACATTTCCTCTAAAATAACCCCTTTAAAACATATTGATTTCATGCGGATCACTCGTCAGAATAAATTTCTGTTTTCCACCTCCCACTATGACACAGCTAAACAATTAGTAAATATTAAGGCCATATTGGGAGTTCCGGTAAAAGCATCGCTTTATCCGGAAAAGATCTCCACCCGTTTCCTATTACATAACATTCCGACAGACATTTCACTTTCTGAACTTGCTTTAGAATTGGAAGAAGAAAATAAGGTTTCACTCATAGAGCTCAAAAGATTTGCAAGTAAAAGAGCAACTTCAACTTTCACCTCTCCGGTTTTAGTTACTATTTTGGGTACGATATTACCTGAACACATAAGACTGTGGCTCACCCAGCACAAAATTTCGTTATTTGGGGATAAACCCCGTCAATGTCGTAATTGCCACTCCTTTTCTCATCCCACTTCAAATTGTAAAAAAACCTCTTACTTGTGAATTCTGTAGTTCCAACCATCATGTTGACACGTGTACCGAACAAACTCCTAAATGTATAAATTGTAGTGAAACTCACAAGGCCACAGACATTAATTGTCCTAGTCGTAAAGCTGAAGAAAGGTTTTTGAGGTTTAAAACCCTCAACAGGCTTTCTTTCGCAGAAGCGCGGAGAATATATCGCGCTCCGAAAGATTCATTTTCTGCTAAAGTAAAAATAGCCTCTCTCTCTAATTACATAACTAAAGAAGAAATTACTAAATTATTCCAACTGCACGCCATGGAAACTCAAAACTTAATTAAAGAAATTTGTCATGCACAGGTTTCCAGTTTCCAGGAGTCATTAAAATTACTCACAAAAAATATAACAACTTGTCTAAATACCTTAAATCAAGCGATAAAGAAACTCTCTTTACCTCCTGTGACAAAATTAGCATCTTCGGGTAAAGAAAAGAAAAAATTAAAACCAAAATCCAGAGTTTTGAAACCTTGCAAGACTTCACTTTAACGGGTAAAAAGTCGATAGAGCAAGATAATCCGTCTTCAAATTTCTTTACTTCTAGTTTAACTTAATTACTGTTATTGAAAATTATAACTTTGCATCTTAGGCCCATTAGATTTTTTGTTTCATTGTTGTTGATCAATCTTTATAAAATCATATAGTTAATAACTAAAACAATGTTTAAAGTGATATAATGCAATGCTCGTAGCATTTGAGCCAAACGTCTATTTCTGATCCAATTTTTTTCGTTCTCTCCATTGCCAGTGCAGATATTTACCTTAATATTTCTTATGTTGCTCACTGCAATCTCTTCGACAGTGATCACCTTCCGATACAGATATCGCTTCAACTTTCCACTTCACAAAAAATTTGCAGATAGATCATATTATGGTCTAAAGTCCAATCTTTTTCTTTAAGATCAGCAAAATCTTGATCGCATCTTTTCATCATATTCAGATTTACATTCTTTCTTAACTCAGGCTCTCCTTAATAACAAGAAACTTCATGAAACCTCTCCCCATCAAAATCTCCCGTGGTAGAATTCTCGCTGCAATAATCTTTTAAGACAGAAACGCAAATTATTGCATCAAGCTCGATCTCAACTTTCTCACCACTTATGTATTATTTCATATAAGAAAATTTCTGCCAAACTTCGTCACTACATCTCTGATCTTAAGAAGTACTATTGGGATTTTGTGTGTACCTCTACCGGATATAACGGCAAAATTTATAAAATCATTAAAGCAATTCATAACAGAAACAATAATCTGGTTAGCAATAAAATTTTTCATTCAAATAATTCTGCTATTTCAGATCCGACTCAGCAAGCTAATATATTAGCTACTCATTTTAATAAGACCATTGACCATCAGTTTATTCTATTTGATCTTTCTGATAATTGCAAGCAACATTGCAATAGACCAATTACATTTAACGAGCTAAAAGATGCTATCCGCGCTGCTCCTAGTACTTCACCTGGCAGTGACAGTATTCCTGCAAAACTTATTAAAATTCTCCCTGATTCTTATCTTCTTCACCATCTTAATATCTTCAATGATATTTGGCTAACTGATGATGTTCCTAGGGAATGGTTAACAGCTAAAATTATTCCCCTCCTTAAACCTGGAAAAGTTAGCACTTCCCCTACCTCTTATCGCCCTATTGCATTGACATCTATTATTAGTAAAATCTTTGAACGTATTGCTCTCAAAGAATCATTCATTTTGCAGTTCATGATAAATTCCACACCAACCATTCAGGATTTATTCCTTTCAAAGATTGTATATATTCATTATCATTACTTCATCATAAAACAATTGAGGTCAAAAACACCAAAAAAATTTTGTATTTTTCTTATGTTGGACATTTCTGCTGCATATGACTCAATTTGGAGAGATGGACTTATCTATAAAATTGTACAGGTTGGCATAAAGGGAACTGCTGCTAGATGGATAAGCAATTTTATTAATAACAAGAATTTTTATGTGAATTGTAGAAACTCTCATTCTATGAAATTGTTTTCCTCTCGTGATGTACAACAGGGGAGTGTTCTTAGTGCTTTTCTGTTTACCATTTACATCAGCGGTATTTACGAGATCATTCCTGAACATACGGAATACTTATTGTATGCTGACGATATTTTTTTTTTTAGCAGAGATCAATCTTCAGGGAAAAGTTCTTCAAATAACCCAATGGGGCGAAACGTGGAAATTCACCCTTCAACCAGAAAAATGCGAAGCGGTTAACTTTTCTAATAAAAAACAACAACTAGCACAAAATCCGCATATTTATAATATTCGCATCCCTTGGAAACAACATACTCGTATTTTAGGTATCATATTCTCTGATAACGTCTCTTTCAAACAACATTTCCAGTATCTTAAAAGAAAAGTTATTAAAAAATTAAATGCTCTTAAAGCAATTGCTGCTAATTCCTGGGGTTGCCCATTCTATCATTTAATTCAAATAACAAATACCACAATTCGTAGTTAACTGGAATATGGTGCTCCGATTTTTATCTCATCCAGCCATAGTGATTTCCAAATACTTAACCCATTATATCATCTGGCTTTGCGTATTGCAACAGGTCTTCCAAGGTGGACACCGATTCCAGTTTTACTTAAAGAAACTGGTCAACTTTCATTGTTTCAGAGGTTGCATATGCTCGCAGAGCATTTTTTTCATATCAAATACATTTCTTTTGATTCCTCTTATCCACTCACCATTTATCTTCGATCGAGTAATAAAACTCCAAGGTTAAATCGTCCCATTTCATTACAATGCTTTTTTGCAGACCTTTTAGACATCCAGCCTTCTAATTTAATTCCTAATTTTCCGCCAGTTAGAGTGAACTCTAAAGTCACATTTCATCTCAGTGATTTACCTTTTCAAACAAAACAGTTACCTCATCATATCATCAAACACCTCTTTGAACAATACAAAAAGGAATATTGGAAATATAGAATCTTTATAGCCTCTGACGCCTCAAAGATAGAACTTAAACATTCAATAGCAATCATTAATTCATTTTTCCAAGAGTCTTTATCTGGTCAGATTTCAAATTATAATAGTATTTTCACAGAAGCCCCTACGCTCCTTTTAACCCTTTTAATTTATGTTCTTTCCGCTCATAAATATATTATTCTCACAAATAGTCTTTCCGTTCTTCTGGCGTTACAGAATTGTAACACTCATTCTAATCGTATCATCCAATTTCTGGGTAATAAACTACAAGATCTTTGCAATAGCATTTTATCCATTGAATTCATCTGGTCCCCAGGACATGTTGGTATTACGGAAGTAGTAGGTGCGGGTTTTCACGGGACGGAAGTACGTCATCAGAGAAGCGCGCGCAACAGGAAGTGACGGGGAGTCATCGTGTTAGAAGATGGTATTTTTGGTAGATAAGAGGTTCCCCCCTAGAAACTTTTTTTCTGGTGGCAACGTCGGAATGTTGTACTGTAAGAGAGATAAGAATTTACGTGATGACTGTACTGATAAGATAAGCAGATTATGAAACTATTTTAATTGGATTTCTTCTTAATTTTTTGTAATTAGATTATTTTATAAAATGTGTTTAGTAAAGTAATTTATATATTTTTATTAATTTTGATTATTTTTAATGTTTTTATTGGATTATTTTACAAATTTATATTATTACAAAAATAATTATTTTGTATTTGCAAAATTTATTTGGTGAAGAAATTTATTTATTTATTTATTTTTTACAATTTTATTTTTTTATTTCAATTTGATTAAAAAAAATTTTTTTTGTTTTTTATTTTACAAAACTTTTTTTTATAAAGGAATTTATTTTTTATTGTTGCTTCTACCAAATTTATTTTATTTTACAAAACTTATTTTCGTAAAGAGAATTTTTCTTTTTTATACATTTTTAATTTTTAATTTCATTTTTTTATTTCGATTACATTTGTTATATTTTACAAAATTAATTTTTGTGAAGGAATTTATTT
>BPLQ01004919.1:0-12233 GCA_021605075.1 Caerostris darwini | reverse complement strand
TTATAAGTCTTAAAAAGTACATATTTACTTCAAAAAAATTCCGGTTTTGAATTCCATGGATATAGGAATAACTTATTTTTAAATCATTTTAATTCATGTATATTTTCTTGCTATATATTCTTTTATTTAATTAAAAATAAAATTATTTCATGAAACCATTACTTCTAATTTTCCGTCAAACTTCTCAATATTATTAATTTATTATCGTCGACGGTGATTTGTAGGTTGACGGAGCTCCTTGGCAATTTATTATCTTCAATACATTTAGTATTTTATATCAATTTCTGAAAAATTAAAAATAATAAGCTGTTATAAGAATTAATTGAGGGACTTTTATTTTAACGGGACTTTTAACCTCTAACTTTGAAAATAAATAACTCAAAAAAGGTGATAGAAGCATGAAACCAGTGGAATGTTTATTAAATCAGATACAGAAACCTCAAAATTTAGTTACATATTTTGTCAGTAGATGGCGCTGCAGAGCGTATTACGATATTATTTTTGCATAGTGTGTAATCGGGGCCATCGGGCACGCGACGAATGAACAATCTCGCCGGCCCCGGTGTAACGCAACCTCTCATTGCATTCGCGATTCAAAATGTGCATTTTTGCGCAACACACGTGTCTCAAATGAAGAATGAAATTGTGAGTGACTCTTTGTAATGTGTCACCTGCTTGCCATCCATCGGCGAAATTTGTAACTGAAAATTTGAGTTTCTGTATCAGATTCTTACTGTTTTTTAAGTAAACATACCACTCGGGGGCCGGATTTTCCTATAGGCTTCAGCCTAGGGCTTCTAGATTAAGAGGGCCTACATTCAAATTGTTAGCAAAATTAGAATTACAGTATTCTAAAAACAGTAAACACTAAAATACTGAATCGATTTGTTGTTTCGAAACTGTTTAGTTTAAAACTTAAAATTCATACTTAAACTTTAAATGCGAATTATTATGAAATAAATTTGCTTTAATCTTCAATGTATTGAATATATGTAATTTAATTTGATAGAAAATATGATAATTTTTATTGCATATTATATTTTTGTATTTCGAACAAAAATTTCATCTTTACAGGCTCAAAATTGTTCCTTCCCCGATATGCACTCTGTGCAGTTCTGGAGAGGCCATGGACTCTACGCATCTACTTCACTGTCCTGCTCTCAGCAAGACTTTTCTCGCCGAGCGATATTGGGAGGCTGGAGATATGTTAGATTAATTAACTCTGTTTCAGTATGTTTTGTTGTATTCTCTGTTCTTTTTTTTTTTTTTTTTTTTCGTTGTTCTTTTTATTGCTGTAACTGTTCATAATCTGCCATTGGAAAAAAAAAAAAATTTTTGTATATCGTACTCTTCGTTTATTTTTATTATTTGAATTTTGTTTCTTTGTAAATGTTGTGTGTTATGTTTGATTAGTTATTGCTACAAGTACTATATAGGGTGCTGAGAATAAATGTCCAAATAAGTGTTCTCGACTTTTTATTATTATCCGTGCCACATTTTTTATAAAGATTAGTACCAATCACGTGTTTCATTTAACACATTGATATATATCACAGTAATTACGTATTTTATTATCTCTCGTGTAAAAAAAATACATCATTACACCATCATACACTTATACGCCATATACATCATCACAAACTTAAAAATGGCAGGTGAAAGGGCATCATAAGTGGAATAGCGTAGGGCCTTGCATATGGGTACAATGTTCTAGCAACAAAGAAAACTGTTAGTACAATAAAAGATTGCAGGGATACCGAATTACATGAAAACAAATTATTTTGGTCTAATTGTACTGTATTACGATGAAAAATTGTTAAACAAACACTGGTTTTTCACAGAAGCTTTAACAAATAAGTTAAAATTATTATACAAGGGGTCACATTTTTAGTTCCTAACTATATACCTTTCACTATAGAAGAAACATCCTAAACACCGACAACCAACTTAAAAAAATATATCACAAAAGCACATCCCAACTTTACCGTAATACACCTAGTTCAACCGTTAGAACTACTTGTCATCTTATAGGGACGCCATTATGCAATGGCATTTGCAGCCCCTGTTTCCAAAAGTTATGTGTTCAGAATCTCTTGCTAGCGATTCTATACAGCTCCTAATGGAACTATGTGCCAAACACCCTTTTTAAATTTTGTGACCTTAGTTTTTTTATATATATAATTTAAACTAAACAATAAAAAGTAGTAGCTAAAAATTTAATAACATTTATTATTTGTTTGTTGAAAATTGAATCAGTTTTTGTAGAAATATGAAATATTATATATCAAGCTACCATAATATGATATACTATACAAAATTTTCATATTTGCAGGTTATTTGTGTTACGATTAAATTAATATCTAATCGCTTTGCGAAATCTTTAAGAATCATATTTGGTTTACTCCAGAGCTAATCTTAGAAATTACTTACATTCTAAACGGTTTCATTAGCTAATGTTTTCTATACACCGTATTAATAAATTTCAGAAATATATCAAAAATTTACAAAATGACTTAATTGGAATTTTTTTTTTTTTTTTTTTTTTTTTTTTTGTCATTATGTAAAAATAGTTAAAATTCACATTAATAGATGGCGCTATTTCATATAATTTACTGAATTTCGGCAAATGGGATCGTTGTAAAAATGAATCAGGATCACAATCTGCTATGAACTATTTCCACTTTAGTAATGGGGTAACATAATATATAAAAAAAACAATTACTTTCGTTATTGGATTTATCATCAGTGCTTATTCCTTTAATTTTTTGTTTCTTTTGTATGATTATATTTTACATATATATTTTGGATGATTTAATTTTATTTTTTTATTTTATTCTCTTCGTATTTTTACTCTTCTATTGTAACTTTGACTTTCTGTCTTAATTATAATGTTTTTGTTCACTGATGTTAGAACTTTTATTCCTTCTCTTATTTATTTAATTTTTCTAGCAATTGGCAAAGGGCTCGACCAAAAGTCACTGCTCACCATTCGCCAAGTGAAGGTGTGGTCGCAACGCGACAAAGGCACCAATAATATAAAAATCAATTAGCAAACATCAAATCAATTTCAAAAAAATGTTCTCATCAATTACAATCACATAAATGAATATGTCAGTGTTATTAGATTTCGCATTAGTGAATAGAATGAGATAATTTGTTATTGAGTAGTTTTTTTTTTTTTTTTTTTCACTGTAAAATATATTTTTATGTTTAACTTTTTTACAAAATGCTTTGAAAAAGAATTCAAAATTTTTGACAGAAACTATTCTCATGAATGTGTTAAATTTGTTATGACTATAGAATGAGAGATATTAGAAATTTGAAGTTTCTATGGAAACGGATTGTACTTATAAAAGCTACCCAATAACATGTGGTTGCTGACTCCCTTACAAGTTGTAGGATTACCGTAGCGACGTCTATCTCTTACTTTGTAAGTGATGGTGAGTTCTTTAAGTTCCATGGATTATAAAACAGTAATAGTAGTTATCTTTTTTATATATGAATATAAAAACAAGTATTTTGAAATGTTAATGAAATTATTAAAAGAAAAATAATGAAAAAATTAATACGTAAATATAATGGAAGAAAAAAAATAAATGAAGAATTGATATTTAATATAAAATAATAAAAAAATGAATATTGCATAATGAACACTTTCACACACCGTTTCGTAGTTTTTGTTCTAAAAGTTAGTGTTTTTTTTCCCACAGAGACAACATTTTAAATTTTTCTGAGAATATATTAAAAGTGTACATTATCTTTAGACGGTTGTATGAAAACATTCTCTACTTTTCCGAAACAAATAACTTAACAATGATCTAAAATTTTTTTTATGGTTTAACAAACATTGTAAGTTAATATCTTTTCTTTTGTTAATCGATAACGTAACAAATATTGCTCATTCCCTAAACAAATAATACAATACTCGACCATGTTCTATTAGCTCGATCAATGCATATTTCGTTTCTGCAAAGCCACATAATTAGTTTTTCAAACAGAAGATCTTTACATTTCTATTATTGAATAATCTGGGGCCGCGCGTACGCAGCCCCTGCTACCAAAAATTATGCACCCCAAGCAACCGCAGTTTGCGGATGTGGCGAACGTCAGCCCGTCGAAGTGCTATGACGGGCCTCTGCTCGGGAGATCCCCCTTCTTGATCAGGGATGACTCCAGTGCCAGGTAAGTATGCTTCGCCACGTCGCGGAGCAGTATATAAACGCAAAACGAATTTTCAAAAAGTGGTAGATAGAAATAAAAATTTCTCAACAATGTAAATATTATTGGTTTATATTTAATACAGCTTTGATAAATTTCAAATATATCTTTCATTACATTTCTTTATTATTTTGTCTTTCAATACATTTTTTTTTTTATCGGACAGACTTCCACTTTTCACTTTTTTTCTGTTGCAATAATGTTGTTACCACACCAGCATTATTATCTGATATAAATAAAACAAGAATAGCATCTTTGCATATAATTTTGATAATTTACAAAATCCAAGCTAGAGTAACAATTTCTCGTTAAAGTGCCCGATTTCGAAAAAATTACTGAAATGGAAGTGATTAAGATTAGGGTCTTTTTTGGAGTCTCTACTTCAAAAATGCATATAAGAATATAATGAAAGAAACCGACCAGGAAAAGGAATTTTAATTAAATTGGTTAAAATAGTTTTAAAAAAATCCAAATCCAGAGATTTTAATGGCTATTGAAAAGGATTTTTTTTTCTTTTCCCCTTTTTCAATCTAAAATTTATTCAGGATCATATCTAAAATAATCCCAAATGGTTAATAAACAATTTAAAATAAGAATGTTTTTTACATAAATTGCAAAATCTCAAGAGAAATAATTATGCCAGCAAAAAGTTCTGTGAAAAACTAAATTATGAATTAATTTAGTTTTAGAAAGAAAATTGTCTAACATTAAGTAAAGTTTATAAATATAAAAATATCTAGTTAATAATGAAGTGCATGATTTTGATATACTTTGTTACAGAACTAGCACATTTAATTTGGAGTTACATGGTTTCAGAAAATAATAAGTAATTATTAATTCTTTTATTTAGATTCGCGGCAACATCTTCACTTTCTTCAGGTCTAGCATTGGCCATCTTGAACTATTAGTTTCAATCCAATTTTTTTATATCTCCATATTTTCTACAGATCTAGGTGCAACTATTCCATTAGAATCCATTGTGGTTTGATTAGGCGACATTGCAAATCTAACAATAAAAACAAACATGAAGCTTAAAGAATTCTTATCTTTTATCCTCACACTTGGACAGGCCCCATTAATCACATTTCAAACATATGCAGATGGAGAATTCCATTCAGAAGAAGGGTTCGAAAACCCAGTCAGTATAACAGCATACCAAAAAAATATGTCCACCGTCAAAAATTCGCCAACCATGAGTGGTCAAATCGGTAATTGACCGTAATTTTTTAAGGAATATTATTTTTATTATATCAAATTTTGAGTTACCTAAAAATAAATCCAATCAAAAATTTTAAATTGTTCTATGAGCATCATTAATTATTTTGGAGTGTCTATTTTAAAATGCTTATATACTACAATAGATATATTAAAAACAATATAGCATAAATCTTTTACGTGAAAATAAAGCTAACTATCATTAAATGAGTGAAGTAATATAAAAATAATTTCTTAGTTCAACTTTTTATTATTAATATATAAATAGGGAATTATATAATAATTACCTATTTCTTATTCAGATAAATAGAGAAAAGTGTGGGTTTTTTTCAATAATGTAAATGATAACAACAAAAGTAATATGTTACATAACGTATATATTGTTGGCAGTTTGATGCATTAATACTAATGTTCCTGAGATTTCATACAAACCAGAGTAAATTATTTTTGCACAACGCAGAAAGTTATTCGTTGTAGATTTTCGGAGTGCATTGGTCGCGCAGCGACCATAAACCTCCATCCTTGAAAAAATAGGGTCTTGTCGATTGGTCTAAGCCCATTGCCAGTGTGAAAAAATGTTACATTTATAGAAAAAGTAGATAATTGAATAAAAATTACAAATAAACTGATTAAAAAAAAAAAAAAAGGATAGGAATTAAAATTACAAAATGAAAGCATACTGTAGTAAAAAAGAAAAGTTTATAAAAAACTGAGCACCGCCGTAATGAAAATCAGTCATCATTGCAGTATAGAGGTAAGCATTGGTCCTTCAGAAAGAGGAAATAGTGATTTTAACTATTGATATTTAAAACAGATCGCGGTCTTTTGCGGTTTTTGGGAAGAGAAATATCATAGCTGTAATTTTGAAGATCTTGTAATACAAGATTGTTAGAGTTGGAGAGATTATTATAAAAATTAATCGCTAGTTTTTCGACATATTCAACAAAACTGGGGATAGAGATGGCATATCGTATTTCCGCATTTCTGAAGAACCAAGGCGAATCCGTGATCATTCGGATAATTTTGTTTTGCAGTCTTTCGAGAATTGTGATGTTTGCTTTAGAAGTAGAGCCCCAAACTGGACTCGCATATGCTATAATGGGTCTGAGGTAAGAAAGGTAGATTAGCTTTTTAAGTTCAATTGTTAGTGAGGAGTTTCTACGTATTAAAGGAAAGAAATTTCTTAATTGGTTATTAAATTTATTGCGAAGGTATTTAATGTGAGAGCAATAGTTAAGATTCTTATCTAATATCACACCTAAGTATATTGCTTCTTTAGACCAGGAAATGTTAGTATTATAAATGGTTATGTTAGAGTATTAAATTTATTTTTCCTGGTAAATAGTACTGCTTCAGTCTTCGCGACGTTAAGTTTAATCTTCCAATTGTTAAGCCAATTTTCAAGTTTATAGATATAATTTTGTAGATTGTTCTGTATAATGTGTGCGCCGCCCCTGAGTAATTAAAGCTGTATCATCTGCGTAGAGAGCTAAAATAATTTTGTGATCTTGAGGAATGTCATTAATATAAATGTTATAAAGAAATGGTCCCAAGATCGAGCCCTGAGGTACCCCAGCAAGAATATTACAGACTTTGGAGTCAGTATTTCCAACAGATACAACAAAATTTCTTTTCGTTAGATAGTTTCTGATGGTATGAATTAAAAAAGAAGGATAATTAAACTTAATCATTTTATAAATCAACCCGTCGATCCACACTCTGTCGAATGCTTTAGCGACATCCAGAAAAATAGCAGCAGTATCTCGTTTCCAGGAAAATCCTTCAGATATGGTTTCGGTAATATTATACAGTTGGTGGGTGGTGGAAAGATTTTTAGTAAATCCAAATTGTTGAGGGATTAGTATATTAAGATTAGTAGAGTTTTCATTCAGAATATTAGCAATTACACGTTCAATTATTTTACTGAGAGAAGAAAGCAGATAGATGGGACGGTAGCTATTAGGAGAAGTTGGATCTTTTCCAGGTTTGCGTATCGGAAGAATGCGAGCAGTCTTCCAACACTGAGGAAAATAGTTAGTATTAAGAATGGCATCAGTAATTTTACAAATTTGGAGAATGAATTTGAAAGGCAAGTTTTTGAGCATTTTATTAGTGATTGAATCAATACCTGGGGTTTTGTTAATTTTAAGAGAAGAAATACATTCGATAATAAAAGAAGCTTTAGTAGCTGGGATATTGTCAGCATCCTTATTTTGCGCTAAGAAGGAAGAAATAGTATTTTGAACTTCATTAGAGGTATTAAGATTATTAGTATCGTTTTCAGTAAATTGGTCTTTTAAAGTGTCTGCAAGAACCTCTGCTTTGTCAACGTTGGAGGTGACAGTCGTTTGATTATTAGTCAGGGACGCAATTGTGGACCGCTTCCTTCTGAAAGATCGTGTTAGATTCCAGAGTGTTCCGTCCTCTGCATTCACCGTTTGTAACCTTCTGTCCCAGCATTCATTCTTATATTTTAGGATAGCCCTACGGAAGATGTTTTGATGATGATTGTAGTTGTTTTTACTGACAGGATCTCTATAGATTTGCCAGAGTTTTCGAGCATTATTGCGATTAGTAATGAGTCTTTTAATATATGGTGGAAGATAAGTACGGTTGTTAGTATTAATTGGCTTGGAGGCAATCTTGTGAGTATGAGTTAGTTTGTTAGTGAGTTCCGAGATAGCATTCTCTATCTCTTCAGGACTTGCTAGTTGAATAGGAGAGTAATTAAAGTTATTGTCAAGATAGGATGAAAAAAGAGACCAGTTAGTGGTTAGCTTGGGATTTATAGTGAGATTAGGATAAGTAAATTTATAGTCAATGATGACAGGGTTATGATCTGAGGATAATTCATCAAGGGAAGAGATTGAATAATTAAAGTGAAAGTTGTTAGTGACCACAAGGTCAATTATTGAAGAGGAGTTAGTACCGATTCTGGTCGGAGTATTAGGTGCTAGAATTTCAACATTAAAATTAGTAGCATAATTAAGTAGAGTGTTGCCGGTGTTACGCAGAAAGTTAAAATTATAAGGCCCTAATTGGAAAAAAAACTAGCAGCATTTCTCTTTTTGTGACAGGAAGGTCACAAAAAAAGCAGGAACTCCAATATCACATATTTCTTACAGTTACGTACCATTATTAAATAGTTTTATGCAAATTATAATATTTCTGACATTTATTTAAAAATATTTTGACTTCTTTAATCAGGATTCATGTTAATTTTTATACTTTTCATTTTTTTCTTTTAAAAATTATTGCTTGGTACAACATAAAATTACCCAAAATGGCATGCTCTTGTTACATCAAATGAATGAAATTTTTATTTCATCAATTCCATTATGGAAGTTTTGCAACTGAAATAATACTGGTGAATGATAGTTATATATGTGGAAATATATCTTTAAAAAATTTTTTTTGTTAATAAATCATTATTAAGAGTTCATCTTCATGATCGGTTTCTTTCATTATTATTTTATATGCATTATAAAATTAGATACATTAAAAAACAAACTTAAAAAAAAAATATGTATATATTTTTTTCATTTGAACTCAATCGAATTAGGTGTAAATATTAATTAGACACCGAATGCAAGGACAAAAATAAATATCTTGTCTTATTGATTTTCAAATAAATACACAATACAAATTACACATTATCTTTATGTATCCTACTTTATTCCAAAGAGAATATCACAAAATCCTATAGAAACACTGCATTCTGAGTTTAGATAATTATTTATAAAATAAATCTTCAAAGAATACAGATCTTTAAAAAATGAGATTCAACAAGAAGTATAATTGATTATTATAATGATATTCCACGAGATTTATATTCTTTATTGTCGATTCATTTCGGCGATGACAAAACTGTATATAATTTTAACTATGCATTAATAACACAAAAATAGCCAAGCATCATTAATTTTATTAGTTATTTTTCAGGTGTATCCTATTGTTTTTTATTATAAAGAGCCGCGCGTACGCAGCCCCTACTACCTAAAATTATGCACCCCAAGCAACCGCAGTTTGCAGATGTCTCGAACATCAGCCCAATCGAAGTGCTATGATGGGCCGCTGCTCGGGAGATCCCCCTACTTGATCAGGGATGACTCCAGTGCCAGGTAAGTATGAATTCGACACAAATCGGGGTAAGTACACGGAGTTCCTTGGTCGCGCAGCGACCACACCTCCAACCTGGTAAATGGGATTACGTAACGTGAGGTCTTGCCCTTTGCCAGTTATAAAAAATATAGAAAATTTAATAAGAAAAACAATAATATCAATTAAGTTACTAAAAGCAACAAATAAAATTTAAAAAAGAAACAAAAAAGAATTTAACAAAAAAAAAAAAAAAAAAAGAGGAAAAATTAAAAATCTTAGCAAAAACGAGCACAGACGGAGTAACTAAATAAAATCACGCGAGATGCGAGAGAGAGAAGATCCATTAAGAAACCAAAACCATCGTTTCAGTCCACCAGAGCGAAGGCGAAAATAACCTTTGATCTTGAGAAGCAACCATCTGTTGTCTGGGAAGAGACTAAAAGTGAGCGCATTATTTATTAATATTAAGTACGTATCGTGGGCGTTTGCGGCTGCTGGGAAGAGATATATCAAAATCAAAATTTTGAAGATCTTTTAGGACCTGGTTATTGGAATGAGAAACAGAATCATAGAAATTAACAGCAATTTTTTGTACGTAGTCTTTAAAGCTGGGAACAGAGAGCGAATATCTAATCTCTTTATTGCTAAAGAACCAGGGTGAATGCGTAATCATTCTCAAGATCTTGTTTTCAAGCCTTTCCAGAATCAGGAAGTTACTGTTCGCAGTGGAGCCCCATACTGGACTCGCATATGCTATGATAGGTCTGAGATAGGAGAGATAGATTAGTTTTTTAAGTTCCAGTGTTAGAGAAGAATTTCTGCAAATTAAAGGATAGAGTTTTCGTAATTGGTTATTGAATTTAGTGCGAAGATATTGATATGAGAATTATAATTAAGTCTGCGATCAAGAATTACTCCAAGGTATTTAGTTTCTGTAGACCAGGAAATGTTAGTATTATAAATAGTAATATTAGGTGGGTTATAGTTATTTTTCCTGGTGAATAGCACTGCTTCAGTTTTCGTGACATTAAGTTTAATTTTCCAATTCTTAAGCCATATTTCTAACTGATTGATGTAATTTTGTAAGTTTTTCTGAATAATGTTGTAGTTTCTCCCCTGTGTAATTATAGCAGTGTCATCCGCGTAGAGTGTTATTTTAATCTTGTGATTCTGTGGAATATCATTGGTGTAAATGTTATATAAAAAGGGTCCTAAGATCGAGCCCTGGGGAACACCGGCTAGATTTTTGCAGTTTCTTGAGTCGATATTATTTACAGAAACAACAAAAATTCGACCTGTGAGATAGTTATAAATAGTACGAATTAAAACAGAAGGATACTGAAATTTAATCATCTTGAAAATTAGTCCGTTGATCCAAACTCGATCGAAGGCTTTTGCCACATCTAGAAAGATTGCTGCTGTATCAATTTTCCAGGAAAACCCTTCTGAGATTGTTTCGGAAATGTTATAAAGTTGATGCGTAGTGGATAAATTTTTGGTAAAACCAAATTGCTGAGAGATTAGTATGTTAAGTTTGTTAGATGCTTCATTAAGGATATCAGAGAGAACTCGTTCGATTAGTTTGCTGAGGGAGGAAAGAAGTGAAATGGGTCGATAGCTATTAGGAGAGGTAGGGTCTTTACCAGGCTTAAGGATCGGAAGAATGCGAGCAGTCTTCCAATTCTTAGGAAAGTAGTTAGTTAAAAAGAATAGCATCAGTAATTTTACAGATTTGAAGAATAATTTTAAAGGGAATATTTTTAAGCATTTTATTGGTTATGCAGTCAATACCAGGGGTTTTACTAATTTTAAGATTAGAGATGCAATTAATAATAAAGGATGCTTTTAGTAGGAGGAATATTTTCATTATCATTAGGCTGAGCAAGGAAAGAAGAGATAGTGTTTTCGACTTCAATTACAGTGTTAGGATTGTTAGTTTCTTGTTTTCCTGAATTGTGCTTGTAGAGTTGTGGCGAGGACCTCAGCTTTGTCTGTAACAGTAGTAACAGCAGAGTTAGGGAGTGTGGAGTGAGGTAATTCTTGTTCTTTTTTCTAATATTATTGCAAAGGTTCCAAATTGATCCATCTTCAACATTAACAGTTTGAAGTTTCCTATCCCAGCAGTCGTTTTTGTAGTTTAAAATTGCTCGTCTAAGTAAATTCTGGTGATGGTTGTACTGATTCTTGCTGTGGGGGTCACGATATATTTTGCCAAATTTTCCTAGCGTTATTACGGTTAGTAATTAGCGGTTTAATGTAAGGGGTAGGTAAGTGCGGTTGTTAGTAGTAAGAGGTTTAGAAGCAGCTTTATGTGCAGAGAGAATACTACTAGTTAATTCAAAGATTGCAGTTTCTATATCATTAGGATTAGTTAGAGGGGTGGGTGAATAATTGAAGTTAGAGTCCAGAGTAGCAGAGAATTTAGACCAGTTAGTAGTAATATTAGAGTTGATATTAAAATTAACATAGTTAAATTTATAGTCAATAATGACAGGGTTATGATCTGAGGAGAGTTCATCTAGAGAAGAAATTGAGTGATTAAAGTGGAAGTTGTTAGTAACTACAAGGTCAATAATAGAAGTAGAGTTAGTACCAATTCTAGTGGGGTGTTGAGCAATAATTTCAACGTTAAAGTTATTAGCATAGGATTGAAGGGTTACGCCGGTGCTATTTTTATTGTGACATCCCAAGTAGTATTA
>BPLQ01004917.1:0-19565 GCA_021605075.1 Caerostris darwini | reverse complement strand
TTTAAAAACTTTTGCCGTTACTACACAAACTAGTGCTTAATTTAATGACTGTTACCAAAAACCGTTACAAGTTTGCAAGATTAAATGCGACATTTCTAGTATAACATAAAGTGCTATTAGTATATATACACTGGTGTGCAAAATCTAACTAAAGACTGTGTTTTTGCCATAACTCACTGCCGTTTGTCATTTTTGTCATAAGAAAATAAATACAGGATAGGCATAACTTTCAGGATACAGAGACAATATTTTGTACTTAAAGGATGAAGAACGCACAACACAGAAATTAATAGAAAGCATAAACTATAGAATGAAACGAAACTAACTTTATACATGTAGCCTTTATTGTTGGTACAAATGTTAGGAACAAGAACAACAAATGTTAAGAAGGATCACAACAATCCAGTGCTTCTTAATAAGAAAAAAGACGTTCTTTGCAATGGATGCTTGACACTGTCTCTGCATACTTATTACCAGATCACCAGATTATCAAAAAGTTACGGAGTTAAAAGTGTTCATTCCTTAATGAATATTTGTTTCTGTTATATATATGTTATATAAGTAATAAAGGAATTGGTTTCTAGAGGAGTGTTTTCTAAACTCTCCCCCCTTCTTTTAAAATTGACAGAAGCTATACTATGACAATAATATAATATGATAGAGACTTATACAACTTCAAAGTTAATGAATATCTGGTGCTGGATAAAGGATCAAAGGGGGCTTTTCGCTGGAGAGGAAGAGGGTTGATATTTTCTTGAGATTAAAGACTATCGTTGTCCTGGTTGGGGGTGTTTTGTGCTACATCTTCTCATTTATGGTCAAGATTTATTTTATGGTGGGGTGTGCCTTGTAAAGATAAAGTTATGTCTGAGGGAGAGTGTTTGCGACAGTCCATACCTTATCATACTGTCCAATTAAGATATATTTATTTGAAATGAAAAAATTAACCAGCAGTGACGCAGCGTGGGAAGTCAACCTTTGATCCAGATCTCAGAGATTGTCTTGTGTGAAGAGGTTAGACAAAAGAATTCCTCAAAACCAACGAGGGAACAAAAGAATTCTCTAAATGAAACTGCTGACAAATCATTGAGAATCAGCGATATTTTAAAAAATAAGTAAGAAAGTAAGTGATAGTAAGAAAGTAGTAAAGTAAACAGTAAAAGTCGAGATCATCATAGGAAATCGAAGAGAGGATGGAGTGAAACATATTAGAAATAAGTATTCAGAGAAAACAAAAAAGATTTGATTTCACTCTCGAAGAAGATGTGATGAACGAAAGTGCGAGAAGTCAACTGAATTTACTCCATATGCAGAAGGACTAAAATAAAACAGAACAGGACAAAAAGCTACTAAGAGGCCAAGATGTGCAAGGGCATAGTATGGATGCATTTTGCATTCATATGGAATTAAACTTTGACTCAGATAAATATGCCATCAGCATTATTTGATAAGTAAAAATGTTCAATCAAAGAACCATACATACACAACTGAGAATATCTATTTACAGGAAGAGAAGGCAGACAGATGGATTAAATATTCGAGGATATATTCAAACAGTAATGGGTCATATATGATACAATATATGAATAGTATACTTAAACATTTAGAAAAGGTCTATTTAAACACTGGGGTGAATTATTCAAACATCATCAAGATGGGAAATGATTGAAATTTTAAAGATATTAGCAAGCAACAGCCAATGGAAAATATTTTACAAGAAACTCGGAACACTGGTAAAGAAACAAAATTTAAACAAAAACTTGATGATATTGGAATAAGTCTGTTGAAAATAGTCAAATTATGGTTAAATCATTATAGCTTATCAAATTACTATAGTTTAAATTGGAAATGATTGAAATTTATTGCCAAGCAATAGCCAATGGATAATATTTTACAAGAAACACGAAACATTGGAAAGGAAACAAAAACTTGTGGATATTGCAATAAAAGTCTGTTGGATATAGTCAAATTATTTGAAATATAAAATAAAAATGTTTGTTAAGTTTCCAGTCAAGTTTATTTTTATTTTTATTTTTATCTTTTTTTTTGTAGAAGTTTTCTTAAAAACACCTTAATTTCTAAATACTGGTTAATTATTATTATTTTTAAATTGTTAATTATTATTTTGTCACATGTCAAATTATGATTAAATTTATAATAGATAAAATGTCAGTTTTATTAAGATGTATTTCAGAAAAATTAAATTTACTTTCTTCATTCTATTTTAATAAGTATTTAATATTTTAAATATTTAATATTATTGGGTGCCAATTATTGTCAAAAGCTCCAGAGGCAATGTGTTTTGATACTTTATTGTTTTAATGTATGTTAGAAGAATAATTTTATGTTTTGATTATAAGTTTACTTTCATCCATATTAGTTAATTTTGTTTTCTTTATTTCCTTTGCAATTAGTTAAGCAAGTATTTAATACAATCGACAAGTACGTTGGCTATAAAGTCCATATGTATGTTGGTTGTAAAGTCTTATAACATAATAAAAAATGTAGAAGATGCATTATCTTCAAAAAATTTAAAATGCTAATTTTAAATCGAAATTTCTGCATAATATGTATAATTGCGTTTAATTTTTAGTATTTTTCATTATTTAAAAAATTAATTTATGGCTTGGATATTTAATGCATGCAATTTGCTCAGTATTAATTTTTCTTTAACTAATTATAAGAAATATATTCTTAAAAAAATTTCTCCAAAGTTAAAAATATTTATAACGTTGGTAAAATAATCTCATAGTTAAAAATTAAATTCAGAGCTTTTACGGGGTGAAATATTACAAAAATTTACATTTCTTTTTTTAAAATTATGTTTTATAAACATATAAAATAGAAGACCATATTTTTATAGTATGGTTTAAATTTGATCTAATCAAAAACTCCTTTTTAAAAATAAATGGTAAAATAAGATTAACACAAAAACCCCTTGAGAAGTCTTTATTCTGGAAACCCTTCAAAGAATAACTTGGAAAAACCTGACATTGTTAATTACGCTAATCTGTCTTGTAAATGTCTGGTAGAGTAAATCTAAAGATAAAAAAACTTCAAAATAAGATAAAGAAACTAGTAGAAGACAAAGAGAAGCAACAACTACAGCCCACTACCTTCAATTTATACTTTTATATTGCAAGTTTGGCTTTCGCACGCTATGTTTCCTTTATAATTATGAAGTGCGCTTCTATTTTATCCGTTTAGTTTCTTTCTTTTTTTTATGTTATCGCGTATTCTTTGTTAATGCAAGAACAGGCATTATTAAGATCATGAATATTTACGAGATTCCACGCTACGCTTTGGGTTTAATGAACGATGCACCTTGTCAAAAGGTAGAATTTTTTTTTTTTTGCCATTTTCTTTCTCTTGAAGAATCGAAATCTTGGAAGAAAGAGATTTAATGGAATATTTTTTTTCTCCTTTACCACTTTCACAAAGAGTAGATAGAATACCAAGCGTTAGAAGCATTTCTTTCACCAAACGATATTGATCTCGAAAAAGAAGAAGAAGAAGAACATAGAAGAAGAAAACAAACAAAACGATAAAAAAAAATAAAACATCTATGAAATGAAGTGAAGTGAGAGAATTACATTCGCAAAAGGCGATTGCATTTTCTAGAAAACTCTTCGCAAAGAAAAACAAACAAAACGATAACAAAAAAAAAAAGAATGTTTTAAAACAAAGATTGGCAGTCAAGTTAAAGCCAGTTTTAAAGAAACTTTCTTCTAAGTGACATGTTTAAAGGATGAATTAAAGCAGTCCTTTCTTTTAAGACACTCTTGTGTTCTTTTAAATTTATGTTTGAACTTGTCGAGTACAAAAAAAAAAAGAGGTACTTGCTGTTGAATATTTTGTTTCTTGCCTTTTTTATTCTGTGCGAGTTTAATTGAAATTGTTTGGTTAAAAATTAGCATTGTTTAAAAAATATTGATGTCCAGTACTTTATTTAAGAGCTTAAATGAAAAATTCACTTTTCTTATGTGGTATTAACGTTAGTTGTAAAAAAAAATGTTATCATTCAATTTAACTTTTTAAGAGTTATTGAATAAATTCATGTTTTTGTTAAGGCTTAAGGCACTTAATTTATGTTTGAAAAAGATGATAATTTTATTTTAAAGAAACAATCTTTAAATGAAAAAAAAAAGTTATGAATTCGTTTTGTTCTTTTTCTCATTGTAACTGGAAAAGACAGCTACCAAAATGTTACTTTTTTATGAGGCAGATTAATCAAATGGATGAAGTATTGTTACATAACTAATTTAATTAAAATTGAAATGTTAAAAAACTGAATTTTTATTTATAACTTCTTTTATTTAGCTTTAACAGCTTTCGTAATTACTTTTTTTTTATTTCATAAGTATTTGAACTCAACTAAGTTAATTTTTTTTTAAAAAGAAAAGACTTTTGTTTTATTGCAGATGCAGTAAAAGATTATTTTAAAGCTGTCTTACATGTAATTTTAAAGAATACCAAAATTGTTTTCATTCATGAAATTTTTCTATTGTATTTTTATGTGAAAAATCTATTTAATATTATTTTTTTTTATAAAATATTCAGTGTTTTTCAAAAGATTGCGATATTATTTAGAACAAGTTATTTTAATCTTAGATCGTAAATTGAATTATGTTCCTTACATTAACTATTAGGGATAAATTTAATAGATGCATTCGCTTACTGTATCCACTTATTTGTAGGAACTCTACTATATCCTTGGAAAATAAAAATAAAATCATTTATATTGCTTATTTGCGTCCAATATGTGTATATGTGAGTCCTATTTGGGGATTTACTGCTCCGTCGAATTTCACGATTATACAAAGACTTAAAAATATAATTCTACATATAAATACAAATTTACGCTGGTTTTACTGTAATGAGGATATCAGACATGCTCTTTCCCTCCCAAATTTTAAACAATTTGTTTACAAAATTGCACAAAATTTTTATAACTCTATCCCAAATATTAATAATTCTGCTTTGAATGATCTAGGCAACTATGATTACGACATTTCCGATTACAAAAATCACAAAAGACCTCGCGCTGTTCTGAATATTATCCATTAATGTTTAGATATCCTCCTTTCTGAATTGCCATGTGTTTTTACAATCAACCACGATTTTTCGTTTTCAACTGTTTTTGTTTCTATTGTTTATTTTTTATAACCTTTTAATTTTTTCCACATTTTAAACCTTTATTCCTTATTTATTTAAAATTTATAATAATAATAATAATATGGGCTAATAATATAATATAATATAATCAATGGGCTTAAAGCTTAAGAAACTTCTCTCATTCACAAAGCAAGAGATAGAGGTTGCTATGCAACCAAGCCTCTCCGTCAACCTGACAAATCGTCGTAGTCGTCAAAGGTTAAACTTTGCAATAAACAAAAAAAAATCACAATTAAATATCTGCAATAATAAATTTTTAATAATAATAATAATAAATGTTAAGATAAAAATGTTTATATAAATTAATAGCTGCCGTAATGACTGTAACGTAATATTATCATACAAAGCAGTTTTTGCATCGAGCCTGATAAGTGTTGATTTTATCATGGATAATTTTAAAAGCAGTATTAAATCATGGAGGCTGAATAATTAGTGTTATTTTCAAATACTTTCTTGCTTTACTAAAATTCTTACCACTATTTTAATAATGTAATGATCTTCCATACTAAACTACCTATGCAATTATATGAAGATTAAAATAACCAAAAGTCCATTTATTATATTGATTCTAAGAATCATTAGCAATAGCAGCAGAAAATTAATAATATTAATTAATGACACTAGGGGGCAAGGATCGCATTAACTATCACAAGTGCTAATAACTGAAGAGATGCGAAACCTGTTCTGCACGTGTGACTTTTTGAAACTACAAAATAAATATTGGTTTTGAACGACAGTTTGAAGATTGGTTTTTAAATTTTGATGGATTGGATGTCATACATTTTAGTTAATCTTGAAGTTCAGTAAAAGAATATTCACTTGATGATTAACTAATCTCAAAATCATTGCAATAGAGAAAGCTTGCCCTTTTTCTTCTACATGGAAAGTTGATACTTTTCTACTGGTTTCTATATTTCGTATGATCAAATTATCTGTTACATGCTTAAATTTAGATTAGATTAGATCTACCTCCAAGTGGTGTACCCTGGTAACGCCTTATGTGGCTAAAAGATCTAATTATTGTGGGCATGCAGCCGCCTGTCCCGATCTAAGAAAGTTAAGATTCAACATTCCCTTGCCAGCTACGATGTTGATGTTTTTGTAATCATGCAAGAAAATCTTTCAAATGACTATTTGACAAACCATCTGCAACGCAGTGGCATTTTTGATAGCCCAAATTGCCCGCTCTGTGGGAAAGACGTTATTATAAACAGGCATCATATAGCATGATGTCCTCGGATGAATGGCCGAGTGTCTAGCACTCTGGTGCTCGGTGCCAAGGATATTTGTAGTGGTTCGGAATCCACTTTAAGCCGTAGGTCTCATATAACAATAGAGCGTCCAGTAAGACTTCTCACCCATATCATTTCCAAACTGTGAAGGGGCAACTAAGTTCTAGGCACAGTGATGCGCTATGAATGGATAGCAGCACGATGTTCTGGTCGACCATCAACCTCAATCGGCGAAGCTCACGTCCAAAAAAATTAAAGATTTGGGGCTTGCAAACCGTCGATTTACAATTAGAGACCTTGCTGATGAGGTTGTAATTTCAAAAGTATCGGTCAATTCCATTCTGGGCCTCAAACGCTTCAAATCTCGATTGATACCGAAAACACTGAAGGCTCCAGCTCCCACTGCATTGATTCTTCGAGTCTTTTTCGCCAAAAAGGAAACCCATATCGTTCCACAACCAATTGTAATTGCAATAGTAATTCACACCGTGCGACTTCTGGCTATTCCATAAATTCAAAAGACCACTCCAGGGACACCATTTTGAGTTTATTGAAGAGATTTAACGTGAATCGGTGCGCTCTTTGAAGGCCATCCCTGCCGATGACTTTTTTGTATGCATTGAGGATTGGAAAAAAAGTTGGCATAAGTGCATTGTGTCCGGAGGGTTTTACTTTAAAGGAGATGAAGTAAATGTGGAAGAATAAATAAATAAAAAATATAACCGGCCTTACTTTTTGGGCACAGTAGTACGTCCTGTTTGGATTTTGGATCAAACAAATGGCAACTCAAATAAAATTATTGTTTCAGAAAAAAGAATTACTTAAATGATAACCAGAAAACTATAATAGTTCTATCGATTTTTAGTTATAAAAAAAGGTGAAGACTAAGTAAAGTACCTTTTAATTACTACGGATCTCATTACATAAGCAAATCCTTGATCACCGCCAAATGTTCAAACAGACAGCCAAAGATCGCATTCACGACTACTGTTTTTGTTTCGTCCCCAATGCCAATCGTTTGCCGACATACATTGTGGATTTATCAAGAGAGCTATATCGATGATATCTGATTTAAGACTATTAGTTTTCAGGATAAATGATTTGTAGTATGACAAAATCGCCGAATAGGGGTCGCTGGGTTTTGGCGATTTTTTTTTTTTTTTTTTTTTTGCCAAAGTGCGCCAAGAAAATGGTTGCGATTGTAAATGAAGTGAATTGCAAAGAGTGCAAGAAATAGGGGTTATCACATTTGGTTACTTATCACTCATGTGACGTCACAAAAAAATAGCGAATCCCAACTGTCCGTATATTGTAATTTGGCCTTTAATATTTGATATCTGAATGAATATCCATATACAGTGGTACTTCGGTGTAAGCCCATTTTGGAATAAATACAAATTGGTATATATCCTGTTTGTATTATGACTCGCGTGAGTCAAAACTTTTGTCAAATGCATGATATCAAAAACTTTGTAACGAAGTATCACAAGTTTAAACAAATTGTGAAGGCTAGACAATATCACATTCCTGAAATATCCTGCAGAAAATGCAGAAACTAATTTCTATGGACAGAATTTTAGTAAAGATCTAATCTGGTAATCTTCAAGCAGATCAAGTAGGAATGAGACAAAAAGAGTAAATTAAATCTGATAAATTTTCCTTTATGTATATATTTTACTTAATTTCTTTTACATTTATATTTTTAGTAATAAACGAATGTTTAATTTATTTTATAAAACACGATCAATGCCAATGACAATAGCAATTTATTTTCATGGGAAAGGAGTAATCGTACTTCCTTTGTTTTTTTAAGGGGAAAATTCGCTTGGCATAAGTTCAAAGATCTGAAAGACATATACCCAGGTATCATTATATAGAGATACTTCTATTAAGTTGAATAAAACTTATTTAAATTCTTATTTTTAAGATAAAATTATATTACTTTGGAACATTTTGACAATTAAAACTTATACAATACATTAGAAAATAGTGTTTCTAGAAACGATATACAAAATTATTTTTTACTTACCTATTTAAAATTACTTAAAATTTACTTACCTACCTAAATTTTTATTTACCTATTTTTATGGGCAAGATTTTGAGTTTCACATAATTAAACTATAAACATTTCCTGATAAGTACGAGAGAGTTATTAATTTCGGTGGTGGCACTAGAATTGCATTTCATATGGGAGAAAAACTTAAAAGCTATGCAGACAGTCAAACTGTCGAAGCATGTTGCTCACACATGTTCTAAAAAAATGCCATTCGTTTTCTGAAAGTAGTGATTGTAACTTACCCAGTTACTGTTTATTGAACCCATTCACGCTCTACAAGATGCAAGTAGTAATACTGCTGTAGCAATATTCAGAGCTCAATATTTCTGGGCTATAGAAGAGGCTACAAATTGAAAAAAGAAATTATGTTCTTGAATCAAGAAATAAATGTATTTTAAAATATCACTGATAATATTGAAGTATGAAACTGTTCATTAATTATAAATTACGTATTATTATTGTATTTACTATTAAACTGTTCATTAATTATAAATTACGTATTATTATTGTATTTACTATTAAACTGTTCATTAATTATAAATTACGTATTTATTATTGAGTATAACTTATGTTTTGAAGCAATAAATAAAAACATAGCATAAATTTATTTATCACTATCTACACAACCTATTGAATAAAATACCACCACTGACATCTCTCCAACTCGGCACAACAAACAACACCAGCATACATTTGGTTTGTATCATAACCAAAACCAAAAACTCATCTTAAAAGCTCCAATATATCATTCGTGCCTCATTGGACCAGGGCTATCTTCTCCCATACTCAATTCAATAGTCCCCATTCCTCTTCGGGCACATTCATTGGCCATTTTCAGTAGAAGCTATAAATATTCATTCACCAATCACAAAAGATAAACGAGTGTTTATATTGCCAGCGATGAAACAGAGCTCCAGAGCTGGATATATCAACCTTGTCCAATTACATATCTTCCCTCAATGGCGTACTGATCCATCTTGCCAAGAAATTGAACGGACTGACAACCATTCTTATATGAGAGTTTTATGATGGATATGGACAAGAAAACGATTGGGAAGGTGTGGTTTCGTTTTTGTTCGAAATGGGGACATGGAAGTATTTTGGTGTGCGAAGGGAATGAACTGTTCGAAAATTGAAAAATTAGTTGCTGGTAATGGCAGTTCCCAATGTCCTGTGCTTCGTGGTTGGCACTAAGTCAAAGATTTGCTTGTAGATATTGATATTTTTAGGATTTCTGCCAATAGAGGATGGTAACGAATGTGAAAATTTGATAGATTTCTTTTTCTTTTTTAAAAATGTGTTTATAATTATGCTCTTAACACACATTATATTTTTGACATGATCTAACAGAGTTACCAATTTTGTAGCATTTTTTCACAAGAATTTATTGATATCCGTCATCGAATTTGCTGAAAATTTAATGCTACCATTTTATTAGAAATAAGACTAATATAAAATTAATTTGTAAAAATTAGCGATCAGAAATCATTTCACCAGAAGTTTTTACTATAATAGATGTTTCGAAATGATACTTTACAATTCATTAAATTTAAATATGACAACTGTAAATAAAAAGTCGCAAAACATTGAAAACAAGGTTTTCTAAAGTAAGCATAGAATGTGTGCGATTTATTTATATTTTACCAGGGATTTGTTAGCTCTTAAAAAACCTTTGTTTAATTGAACATATGTATCTTATTTCCGAAAGTATAGAATGTGTGCGATTTATCTAAAGTAAGTATAGAATGTGTGCAATTTATTTATATTTTATCAGGTATTTATTAGCTCGTAAAAACCTTTGTTTAGTTAAATATATTCATAGTAAGTATAGAATGTGTGCGATTTATTTATATTTTATCAGGTATTTATTAGCTCGTAAAAACCTTTGTTTAGTTAAATATATTCATCTTAACTCTGACATGTTTAAAATAATTTTATAGAATCACGCATATCATACGTCTTTTGTCATAAGTCGATTGATTTTTAATTAGTGATTTTCTTAATTTCTGTTTTAATATCATCAGAAAAAACTGCTTATATTTATCTAAAGTTGTCAAAAATATCCAAATATATTTTAACATTCATTAAATTCTCATATTAAGTTATATAAAAAATTAACAATTGTAGAAGTATATATTAATTATAATTATATCGCATTTATTAAGCTGTTATAAAAAACTACTAGAGTTGTTTTTTAGTTTCACTTATATATAATGTCACATATGTAAGAAATATGTTTTTTTTTTGTTTTTTTTTCCACGATCAACAGTAGAACATTACGATTTCATCAATAGTTTTAGTAAAAGAGTTATTAATATATATTAGATTAAAATAATTATTAGTATATATTAGAATACTGAAATTAAAATTACTAATGTACGAAAAATTTATTAATTTTCAGTAATGAAATTTTTTTTATTTATTTTCATATATTCTGGGATAACTACAAAGTATTTCTCAAATTTGCTTTGCAATTTTCACAATGCAATCCTTTATTGATTTATATTTTCAAGTAATTTGAAGTTATAGATTGAGATTTCAAAATATATAACTAAGACTATTGCAATAAAAAGTTTTAACGGTATTAAATAATTATTCTCCTTTTCACATAGAACTTTTTCGCTCTGGTTTTATAATGAAATCTCTTACTGTTGCTTCCCTGCTTCATGCCCAGATAAATTCTTTTATTTTTTTAAATATAATTACTTTTTTAATAAATGTTATACCATTTTGTTCTAAAAAAATTTACAAATAATATTTTGTGTATTGCAACAAATGCACATCAAGCATATTTATTTTTATTCTCATTCACTCCTTGTACTAAGATGACCAATTTAAATCTGCTTTGCTTGATGTGATAACATTCTATTTTTGACTGCATCTTTAAAATTTTGAGGATCCTTAAATAATGATAGTGGATAAAACAGAAAAATAAATAGTGGAAAATAGATAAGAAAAATAGATAGTGAATAAACAGAAAATAAAAACATTTAACATTTGTAAAATATCTCATATAATGTTTCTAATTTATTGCAAAATTATTGAAGTTCTATTTATTGGAATTGTCATTTTTAAATTCCTTCTATTTACTCCCGCTCTCCCTATATATATCTTGTTCAATTTTCAATCGTTCATATAATAATTTTTTTATTCATTCACTAAAGTTCAAATACATTTTAATTTGTAGTGGATGACACTTGATGTCAATACAGTTTTTCAAATAATAATTCAGTAATTTAATTTAGTTAATTAATTTTAATTTTTTTTAAGATTTAAGTTGTATATATCTACGAATAGATGATGCCAGATAAACTTAAAAAAATTAATAAAATTTATTTATAAAGACTTCCTGCAATATAGTGAAAACAAAAAAGAAGGAATCGACTTTAAAAAAAGTATTTTTATATTACTTGTTTGGCTTCAATAACAACACTACAGGTTTGAAAAGTTCTGACATGAAAAAAATATCGAGGCAAAAGTTGCCAAAACTTTAAAATTAGAATACTAATCATTCGTTTTTATAATGTTCGACTTTTGAGTGTTAATTATATTTGATGATATAAAGAAACGATTATAAAGTAATAAAAAAAAAAACTTTTAAAACTTAATTACAAAGGGCGACTGTGGTGCAGTTAGAAAGATAAGCATTCAGATGAAAATGTGTGCAATTCAATATTTTTAATTTATTACAAATACAGCTACTCAAACAATGGCATTCAAGCGACAATTTATCTAAGCTTTGGCAAAAAAGTGTTTTAGCGAGTTAGACCAAGTTCTCATGAAGCTGTTACTCATTACTAAGGAGTAGTTCTATTCATATCTTATAATTTACTAGAGTGTATTTTTATTACTGTAATAACTTGCTTTTCTTTATCTAAGCCTTTGGTAGAAAGTTTACAATAAATTGACAAATTCCCTAAAGTATCTTTGCTGTGCTACTCAAGGCCATGCCTTCCAAGCCTCCACAGGACCTGGCTAAAATTTCCATCAAGTCGATTCAGCTGTTGGAAACAAATAAGCCATATGAAGGTCACATACAAGACCACCGACATTATCTCAAAATTAAAGAGGAGCGATAGAGGTCTGCTGGTTCAGTTCCACTTTGTTTGCCTTTCTAACTCAGTGCTTTTCCTCCCGGAAACCAGATAATAATGATCTGTTTGGCGCTCTATTCATTGCGCCAACCAGATCAATTACTTGCTTTTGCACTCTACCACAGTATTCAGAGAATAAAACTATGATTGAAAATTACCCCGCTCTTTTCTGGTCCCTTTTTAATCTCTCACCGTCTTCATTCACGAAAGAAAAGAAGTTTGTTAACTGAAATAAAGTGAAGTACCGCTCAATCATTCTGGTAAGCAAACATCATTCTTCTGCATTTAAAATCTAAAACTTTCAATGAATCAGGATCATTTGCGAAAAAGTCCCTCAAGTAATCATTATACTTCCACAGCCTGCCCCACATCCCAGATTTAATCCCAATGATCAAAATTCTTGCCGTTTACAGAAAGAGGACTCTTCACTGCTTACAGCTGCTCAATTTACCAGCTGTTTGTTGCAACAAACAATACCTCACTCAGTTTCACTGGCGCACCAAGCCAGTGCTGCCACTGCAGGGACAGTGGACTCAGTTAGGCTCAATGGACTGCCTGCCTTGGTGGTGAGTGAGCCTGCGAGTTCTAAGGCTGATTCCAGGGCTTGCCAGACTACATGCCTGATTACTGGCTGCATCATATCATTTCAAGATAAACATGTTGATAAATCAAAATGATGTTTTATTATATTCATTCTTTTTGGTATGCTTCAAATCTTTTTTCTTTCTAGGGAGATTTTAATCTTTATTCATTACTAGAACCCCAAAAAAAAAGCATTAGTTATTGGAGACGATGCTGCTGGTTTGATTACAAAATTCTTCGAGTTCTGTTTGGTTTATTTCCGGTTCTTTAGATTCTAACAGGTTTTAGTACATTCTTTAGTTATCAGGTTCACTTTGCTTTGGTTTTACAATTTAAAAAATCTGCTTACACTTAGTTCATGATGATGCTTTTAAAGCAGAGGCAAGATATTAAATAATGACAGTCTCTTAATCTAGATTCTACAGAAGGCATACTAAAGCTGTCTTTTTATTATTGTAATAACATTCATTTAAATGGATTACTATGGCAGAGGTGGCTTTGTATTGCTTTTTCTATCAAGTTCTAGCAGCACCTGTAGGGTTTTCCAGTTAATAAACTATACCTTCAGACGCCTTTCTGTCTTTAAGCTCTGGTTGACGGAGCTAAGAAAAAAGACCATTTCCCAACAATTTCATCGCTGAAAAAGTTTTATTCCACACTTTATTTAATTCACTAAAACCACTTTTGAACCTCAAGTGTAAATCAATAATATTTTCTTTGTTACTGTATTTTTCAATGACTGGGTAACGAAATCAAATCTATACAGAGGCTTTACGGACAATGTGGAAGAAGACCCCCCATTTCCACCACTGCTAATACCCATGAAACTTAAGCAGAAAAAAGGCAGCCTGACAAATACTTTAAAGATCTTTTTAAATAATTCAATAAGTGAACTTCTTGATTAATTCTTTTGTAGCCTTTTTTTCATTGTTCCGATATTCAGCAAGGACTTGAGATGTGAAGTCTGACAGTTAACTAGACTTCTAAAACTAGTTAATTACAAAAAAACAGATGAAATAGGAATTTACTTCAAAACTATTAAATTTAATTTTATTATCTTTTTTTATTTACTATTTTTCTTTACAAGATTATTTGTGAAACTATCATTTTTTTAATAAATACCTTTATTCTTTATTCTTACTATCTATTACAAGTTTACCATCTTCTTTACAGATATCCTCTATATTCCACCACCTCACCACCACACCTGTCCTACCACCACCCTTCTTACCATATATTCTACCTGTTCTGTATTTAAAAATTTTCACAGAATTTTACTTACAGATCTTTTTTGCTTTGGGCATATTTGATCACATGGCCTACCAACAATGATTTTGAAATAAAGTTAATGGGTTAAAAATTTTCAAATCATTTAATCTTAGACCTTACCATAGAAGATTTTTGAGCTGAAAACCTAATTTCTCCAAGTATTTGATTTAATAAATTCCACTTTATACTCTTTCAAACCCTATCTTATATTACCACATTTATTTAGAGAGATACAAATGTTTGATTAAATCATGGTATCTTTTCACTGAAATCTTCTGCTTATAAGTCTGGTTTTCTTTTTTAAAATTCTCTTCCCTTCAAAAACAGATAACCATCTCATAAAATCAAACTTCAATAGATCTTTCATCTTTCTTTGATTTTTCAACTCTAAAACTTTTAATGCCCTTTCTACAGGATGTCAAACACCCTTTTTGACTCAAGAAGGTTCATTTATTTCATTACTCAAGAGGCCTTTTCTTCAAGGGTGCTGCTTCTTTTACATTTAAACTCAAAAGACTGCGGTACCTCCTTCAAACTCTAGGAAGCACAAATTTTTACATTTACAACAGCTCTCTAACCTGAATGATCAAAGCCAACAGCTACTTGCATTCATGAGTGAGATCAACATGGGCAAACTCATTACCGGTTGGATTACAATTGACAGAAAATAAAACTAGTTTGCCAAATGGTTAGCTGGTTAAAGATGGAAGGATCATTCAAGAAGATATTCAAAGTTTTGCATTCATTCAATTTTAAGAAACTGCATCAGAAGTCTCATGAGGTGAGGATATTTTTGCAGTTCTTTTTTCCTTTCGAGAAACGACCACACGCATTTACTGGTTTGATCGGTTTAAGGAGCTAAAACTGGACTTTAGCTATTTGGATTACTTTTCAATTGCATTAAAATATTCATTCTATTTATTGAACGCTTTTTATTACCTAAGAAGAAAACAGAGCCATGGCACAACAAGGATTTTCTATTGTTCAGAGTGAGTTATTCTACATTCAAACAACATTGCATTTCAAATAAGTCTACCACCTGGAAAACAAACTAAGGATTGGAGGAAAAAAAATGGAGGCGCTGACCATTCCAGACATGAAATTTCCAGAGCAGAGGGTTTCATTTTATTAGTGCTTCAAGGATTCACTAAAAATGGGCATTGCAGCTTAAGCTCTGACCTTCAGAAATTCTCCAGAGACAGGGGTTCATTTTGACCGTCACTTTTTCAAAAGTTAACAAAAGCTAGAGAAGTGTAGCTTAATGAAACACAAATATCAAGAAATGAGGTTCCATTTATTTAGCAACTTTCAAAAGTTCTAAAAAAATGAGCTGCTTGCGTAAACAGAAATTCATTTCAAAGAAAATTCTTGTTCAGTAAACTCACTTTGTAGGATGTTGAGCATTTAACATTAACCTTCCAATTATGGGAAAAGATAGAGCCTTATGGCTAAATAACAACTAAAAATTATACTCAAAAGTCTAGTTAGTAACTTACTGTAAAAAGTTAGTGGAAGCCCTTTCCAAGCTTTTCATGAGCACCAAAATACTACCAGGAAGATGGGGCTTGCATTCAATGAAGCGTTAGAGAGAGGGTACCCAAACAAACAAATCATTTTACTACATTACAACTCAGACATTTAATTATATACCTTCTTTTACTTCTTGCTTTTGTTATTTAAAATTCAGCATTTTTAAAGAGACAAAACAAGTTTTAACTTCAGAATTTTGATTCAACTTTCAGTTGAAAAATACATTATATCTTTTATATGATTTGTTCAATACTTAGTTGCTAAAAGTATACTTACAACTTTATATATGAGGTTTGTCACATGAGTGGTACAGAAAAGCATTTCTAATTTCACAAGGATCTTTTTGGCAGACTCTTTTCAAATTCTTTGAAATATTAAAGTGATCATTCTATTAAAAAATTGGTTTGAAACAATTCATGATGTAAAAGCTTTCCATTGGATTGATTTGAAGGAATTTTTCAGGCAGCTGAGTGACAGAAACTCCATGCAGAATTTTTGGACTGGGATTCAGTTTTGGCAAAAATTTTCCATCATTGCTTTGCAAAATGGTTTCCAGTTTCTCTGATTAGGATCAATACATTCTTACCACCACCCATGCCACCACTGGTTTTGCCCCCGGTTTCGCGGAGATCTTGAAGACGAGAAGTCGGCTGAGCTTTCATGGCGTCCAGTGCCACCGAAGTTGGATTACGAAGCTTAAGGAGTGATTCAGAGGCTTGCTACAACATCCACTTTATTAGATTAGGACCAAAATCTGTTTAGGATTTGAAGTTGCTCATGTATTCAGCTCTTACAACTAAAAGAATGCTCTAGGAAGTACTAACGCGTTTCCTAAGCACTATTTGCTCTGATTTTGCTTTATCCCATCTTTGCATTTATGTAGTTTTTAGTATCAGATTAACAGAGGTCTGCATGACGAGCGCTCATTGTGCATGCTATGCAGAGCTTACCCATTCACTCTCTGTTTGCTGTTCATTATACTTTCAAGTCATGGGTTTGATATCTATGCGCTTAACAGAAATCTCGATATCGAAACTCCCGAAGGCACATTTGATTACTGTGGTTTCTTGCACCCAGCTAAGGAAAATCTGCAACATTCTGCTCAGTTCAAAGACAGATATTATAAGGGTTTCAAAGTTGTTTCACTTTGGATACAAAATCTAGTTAACTAAAAAAGAATCCAACTTTTTGCTTTAGTTTCCCATTCAGTTGATTTTGCGTTTCAAACTGTTTTCAAAAGACTAAACCAGATCCAGATGGCTTACCAACGGACTTTCAACAAAAAAAATCAGTTGATTTAGTTTAAGAAATTTAGCTTTAAACAAGCTGTTTCAAGATATTCAATTTAACATGTTAATGAGTTCCTGGTTTGATAGTTTTCTGTTCAGGAAATATTTATTTTAGTTCAGTTATTGGAAGATGACGGAAATGAACTGGATTTCAAGCAGTAAGTCAGCGCAGTATTATAATACTTGCTGTTACTTTTTCTTTTGTCCACTTTGGCTTTAATTTCATTGTTTAGATTTTCATGGCGAGTCAAAACATCATTCAGAGATCAATTCTTTGCTTTTCCTTTCTTTTATTTATATAAATAAAATTAGCATATTGGCTGATTCTCTGTATTCATTAGATTTGAACACAATGGATTTTCCACTTTAGATTCTTCTGCTGTGTTCACTTTGCCCTTTTCTTAGCTAGAAGGTTCTGCTTTCATGGCGCAGGAACCACTCTTTCAGAGAGTCTCAAATTCTTAAAATTACTTTCTACCATTTAATTAAACTTCAAGCATTGCACTTTACCATATCTTTTTTTAATCTTAATTTAATAAACTTTCTAGCTGAGACACGATAACTGAGAAAAAAGAACTAACATTCAAAAAAATCCACTTTTTTTAATTTGCTCAAACTCCTGGCCAGTTCCTCGACGAATCTGGACTTCCTCTCTACCACCAACAGTGACATAAAAAGACAGACACGCTTTACTTAAACAAATAAACAAAAAAAGCCTCAGTGCTTAGAACTATTGCTTTGCTTTCCCTCCCTTTAAGTATATTCCCTGTCTTATATGAATGATTCTGCTTTTTATTTACAAGGACTTTTCTACTCTTTTACAAAATTTGCTCTTTATTCCCAAGAGATAAGCTGGCCAAGCACTCTCTTATATAGGTCAAATGATGACTAACGCTTTTATTCGCATGGGCCTTCCCGATTCCCAGCTCTTCATTTTCTTCATTCTTCAGTTCCTGGTGACGAGCAAAATTCAGCATTCAAATACGGAATGGAAGAAAAAAATGTTCATGAAAGCCACCGACATTTATTTTCTTTGCTTTTACTTTTTGCGATTTCTCCCAGCTAGGCGTTCCCAAGATCCTCTCCTCTTTCGTTTGAATATCGGTTGCTGTTCCCTTTCTACCCTTTGCTTGACAAGCTTTGCAGGCTACTAACGATTTAAAGTTCAATTCTTACAGAGTTGTGCTTGGTATTTTCAGTCACTTTATTTGAAGAGCTCCCAGAACTCCTTTATTCATGGTTTCAGTCTTTGATTTGCATGGAGTGATATTCTACAAAATTTCTTTAGCTAATTTAACTTTAAGATTGCTTTGTTTTAAAATGATTCATTTAGTAAAAAATTAAATGGTTCTATGTCATTATTTAGTTTTATCAGAGTTTAGTTATCAGTTAGTTTTGCTCAACGGAAACCAGGTAAAAATGGAAAAACTCTGGATTATTTACTTGGAAGCTAAAGGCTAACTCTTTGTAAAAGCTGATCAACAATCACATAGGAATTTGTTTAGCTCAAAAATGAGTCATTTTAGAAAGTGAAGAGGATTTTTCTATTAAGTGCTGGATACATTTACAATCACATAAGTTTGAACAACAAGTAATTCAACATAATAAAGGCTTGAGTTCTATCAAATGCTGGTTAATTAGTTTCAAATAATAAGTTTCAGTTTTGCATCAACTTGCAGTTGGAAGAAATGAAACTCTCTGAGTCTTTAGTTCAAACACTCTGCAATGGTTCCCGACTTGCAGAAGATCAGCATAGCCATGTAGCCTCAAGGAATTTGTTTCACTCAAATGAATAAGTCATGAATTTCCAGGGTTTGCCTCAATCTTTACAGTTCTTATGCTTTTCTCCAGCAAGGTGGGGAAAACAAGCTTCCCAATTCTTGTACTAGGAATAGTTTGGTTTTTCTTGATTCTGTATTATTTTGAACTGCAAGTCATTCAGAGATGATATCAGCTGCAGTTGCTTTTATTAGGATTAAACGTGCAGCCATTCTATTTTATCCCTTCTATTTTATTAAAGAGTAAAGTTTATTAAACTATGAGTAAGAAAAAATTAACAAAAAAGAAGGCTTTGCAGTTATTGATCAGGGCTGATTTGATGATGTTTCATGGAATCTTATAGGGATATTTTTATCTATTATTTATCTGATTAGCAGTTTTGATTTGTTTATAGGCTTTTGAAATTTTCTATATTTTGATTAGTATTGGTTTCGGATTATTTTTGGCATTCTTTTTGTTTTTTTAAATTATAGTCAATCATTATGAGATATTTTTATCGTAGTTAATTTTATTAAATTAAGTTGATTTTGTTTAAAGATTTTGTTTGACAGCTTATTAA
>BPLQ01004913.1:0-141737 GCA_021605075.1 Caerostris darwini | reverse complement strand
GTTATGAAATATATTTGTTACCCCCTCAGCGAGAAATAATTATTAGTGGTAATGAATTTGAAATGTGGAATTAACCAAAAAAATTGACATTAAAAATATTTATTAAATTTATATTCATGACATAAGGAAATTTATTAAAGCTTTTTAAAATTATTAAATTATATTTCATTATATTTATTAAATTTTTACAGACATACATATTTGCGTTGAACAAATTTATATGCAAAATGTAAACAATTAAAACGTGTTGAAAAGAAAGTTTATGTTCTGTTTTATAACTCTTAATTTTTTAAGGAAATTTTTATGGTTCACAGTTTTAATTATTTTATATTTAGTAATTTGTATTTTATTTTGATCGAACTAAGAGGAAGAATTGAATTAAATTAGGGAGAAAAAAGAATACAATGTTAACGCTAATCCGGTTTTTTACTGGTTAATAAAAACATCTTTTTCCTTATCCTTCTAAAATGACATCCACTTAAATCAGCTGAGATGGTCCCGGTACGTCTGAATTTCAATCCCTTTATCAAAAACTCCCAGTTCTAAAAACAATATCGCCTTTCCACCTTCCTGCCTTCCGAATACTTTTACAGAATCCCCCCAAAGAAAAGAAAAAAACCAACATCTGCTGAAGTAGTTTCTTAATGAAGCTTAAAACGCACAACATGTTAGCGTTTTTTCAGAAAAATAAACAAACAAGCAAGTCTATAATTCTCTTCTTCTTCTTCTACTACCCCTTCCCGTTTCGATCTCACGCCCTAATTTCCGTGTTTGGTCGGAGTCCGAAAATCCCTCACACTTTTCCTGAAATCACCAGGAAAACTTTTTTATTTTTTCTTTCTTTTACTTTCTGTGCCTCTCTCCTTTTTTGTTGTGAAAGGTATCGACCGGATCTTAAAAAGGGAGGAAAAAGAACTGAAAGTAATTTGTTCTGCGGATAAAACAGAATTCGATCCGGGATTTACATGAATTAGACTTTTTCCAGATCTTTATTTTTTCCCTACTTTTTTTTTCGTTATCTCTTTCTTGTTCTTCATTGGGGAAATTCTTTTATTTTACATATGTATTCACTTTTTTTTTCTTTCTTTTCCTTTTTTTGTCGATGGAGTGAATGTCCTTGTAGAAAATGGCGCAATGTTAGATTATGGAGATGATCTGCTGATGGCTATGCTTAAGTAATGAGGAAGGGAAATGGTAATAGCGAGGTATTAAGCAAGAATATATTTTAATCCAAAATTGTCGCCTATTTAAACTGCAATTTTGGGTAGAATTTCAATAGGGTCGTTTGTGCTGCAAAAATTTCCGAGCTAAAAAGTAATAAAAAGAAAGTTACGCTATAATTTTATTTGTCAGCTCCTTGAGGCAATAATCATTAATCTCGAATTATATGTGTTAAAAAAATTGTGCTGTTTCAGTGACATAAGTATAAAACAAGAACCAAAAAATGATTTAAATTTAAAAATTTTTATAGTTTAATATTTAGTATAAGTTTTATAGATTTCTCATAGTATGGAAACTGTTATGAAATATATTGTTACCCCTCAGCGAGAAATAATTATTATGGTAATGAATTTGAAATGTGGAATTAACCAAAAAAAATTGACATTAAAATATTTATTAAATTATATTCAGACATAAAAATTTATTAAAGTTTTTAAAATTATTAAATTATATTTCATTATTTATTAAATTTACATACATATTTATGTTGAACAAATTTATATGCAAAATGTAAACAATTAAAACGTAGTTGAAAAGAAAGTTTATGTTCTGTTTTATAACTCTTAATTTTTTTAAGGAAATTTTATGGTTCACAGTTTTAATTATTTTATATTTAGTAATTTGTATTTTATTTTGATCGAACTAAGAGGAAAGAATTGAATTAAATTAGGAGAAAAAAGAATACAATGTTAACGCTAATCCGGTTTTTTACTGGTTAATAAAAACATCTTTTCCTTATCCTTCTAAAATGACATCCACTTAAATCAGCTGAGATGGTCCTGGTACGTCTGAATTTCAATCCCTTTATCAAAAACTCCCAGTTCTAAAAAACAATATCGCTCCAATCTTCCTGCCTTCCGAATACTTTTTGTAAATCCCCCCAAAGAAAAAAAAAAATACCCATCATGCTGAAGTAGTTTCTTAATGAAGCTTAAAACGCACAACATGTTAGGTTTTTCAGAAAAATAAACAAACAAGCAAGTCTATAATTCTCTTCTTCTTCTGCTACTGCCCTTTCCCGTTTCGATCTCACGCCCTAATTTCCGTGTTTGGTCGGAGTCTGAAAATCCCTCCACTTTTCCTGAAATCAATTTACGAAAACTTTTTATTTTTTCTCTTTTTTTCTTTGCCTCTTTTCACCTTTTGTTGTGAAGGTATCGACCGAATCTTAAAAAAGGAGTAAAAGAACTTGAAAGTAATTTGTTCGGCGGATAAAACAGAATTCGATCCGGGATTTACATGAGTTAGACTTTTCCAGATCTTTATTTTTTTATTTTTTATTTTTTTTATTTTATTTTTTTATTTTTTTTTTTTTTTGTTTTGTTATCTCTTTCTTGTTATTCATTGTGGAAATTCTTTTATTCTACATATGTATTCCTTTCCTTTCTTTCTTCCTTTTACTTTTTTTTTTCGATGGAGTAAATGTCCTTGTAGAGAATGGTGCAAGGTTAGATTATGGAGATGATCTGTTGATGACTATGCTAAGTTCTGAGGAAGGGGAAATGGTAATAGCGAGGTATTAAGCAAGAATATATTTTAATCTCAAAATTCTCGCCTATTTAAACTCGCAATTTGCGTAGAATTTCAATAGGATCTGTTTATGCTGCAAAATTTCGAGCTAAAATGTAATAAAAAGAAAGTTACGCTATCATTTTTTTTGTCAGCTCCTTGAGACAGTAATCATTAATCTGGAATTATAAGTGCGCTGAAAGAAATTGTAGCGTTTTAGCAATAATGTGCTGTAGTAAAAATTGTTAAATTTATAAATTTTTTATAGATTTAATATTTAGTGTGTAAGTTTACATACATTTCTCATGAAAGCATGGAAACAGTAGAGTATAAAATATTTTGTTACACACCAGCGAAAGAATAATTCTGTGTAATGAATTTGAAATCGTAAGATCGAATGCATTTCTGCATTTAAAAATGTATTAATTATATTCAGAAAGTTACTTTTCTCCAAACGGACTATTTACTACATTGAACATTTATATATATAAAATGCCAAAGCAATTTAGGAGCCATGAAACAAATTTGCATTGCTTGCATAAAACTTGGTAGCAAGGAATTTTTGTATTTGATATTTTGAGATTTATCAGCTGCGATGCTCCCCGATGCGTCTCTATTATTCTTCTTCAATCCCTATCAAAAACTCCCAGTTCTAAAAACAATTTCCTTTCCACACACCTTCTGCCTTCCGAATGCTTTACAAATCCCCCAAAGAAAAAAAAAACCAACATATGCTGAAGTAGTTTCTTAATGAAGCTTAAAACGCACAACATGTTACGTTTTTCAGAAAAATAAACAAACAAGCAAGTCTATAATTCTCTTCTTCTTCTGCTACTACCCCTTCCCGTTTCGATCTCACGCCCTAATTTCCGTGTTTGGTCGGAGTCCGAAAATCCCTCACACTTTTCCTGAAATCACCAGGAAAACTTTTTATTTTTCTTTTTTTACTTTTTGCCTCTCTCCCTTTTGTTGTGAAAGGTATTGACCGGATCTTAAAAAGGGAGGAAAAGAACTGAAAGTAATTTGTTCTGCGGATAAAACAGAATTCGATCCGGGATTTACACGAATTAGACTTTTCCAGATCTTTATTTTTTTCCTCCTTTTTCTTTTTTTTTTTGTTATCTCATTCTTGTTCTTCATTGTGGAAATTCTTTTATTTTGCATATGTATTCATTTCTTTTTTTTTCTTTCTTTTCCTTTTTTTGTCGACGGAGTGAATGTCCTTGTAGAAAATGCTGCAAGGTTAGATTATGGAAATGATCTGCTGATGGCTATGCTTAAGTAATGAGGAAGGGAAATGGTAATAGAGAGGTATTAAGCAAGAATATATTTTAATCCAAAATTGTCGCCTATTTAAACTGCAATTTGGGTAGAATTTCAATAGGGTCGTTTGTGCTGCAAAATTTCCGAGCTAAAAAGTAATAAAAAGAAAGTTACGCTATAATTTTATTTGTCAGCTCCTTGAGGCAATAATCATTAATCTCGAATTATATGTGTTAAAAAATTGTGCTGTTTCAGTGACATAAGTATAAAACAAGAACCAAAAATGATTTAAATTAAAAATTTTTATAGTTTAATATTTAGTATAAGTTTTATAGATTTCTCATAGTATGGAAACTGTTATGAAATATTTTGTTACCCCCTCAGCGAGAAATAATTATTATGGTAAGGAATTTGAAATGTGGAATTAACCAAAAAAAATTGACATTAAAATATTTATTAAATTATATTCAGACATAAAAATTTATTAAATTTATTAAAATTATAAATTATATTTTATTATATTTATTAAATTTATTAAAATTATTAAATTATATTTTATTATATTTATTAAATTTTTACAGACAGACATATTTGCGTTGAACAAATTTATATGCAAAATGTAAACAATTAAAACGGTTGAAAACAAAGTTTATGTTCTGTTTTATAACTCTTAATTTTTTGAGGAAATTTTATTGTTCGCAGTTTTAATTATTTTATATTTAGTAATTTGTATTTTATTTGATCGAACTAAGAGGAAGAATTGAATTAAATTAGGGAGAAAAAAGAATACAATGTTAACACTAATCCGGTTTTTTACTGGTTAATAAAAACATCTTTTCCTTATCCTTCTAAAATGACATCCACTTAAATCAGCTCAGATGGTCCCGGTACGTCTGAATTTCAATCCCTTATCAAAAACTCCCAGTTCTAAAAACAATATCGCCTTCCACCTTCCTGTCTTACGAATACTTTACAAATCCCCCCAAAGAAAAAAAAATAAACATTTGCTGAAGTAGTTTCTTAATGAAGTTTAAAACGCACAACATGTTAGGTTTTTCAGAAAAATAAACAAACAAGCAAGTCTATAATTCTCTTCTTCTTCTGCTACTACCCCTTCCCGTTTCGATCTCACGCCCTAATTTCCGTGTTTGGTCGGAGTCCGAAAATCCCTCACACTTTTCCTGAAATCACCAGGAAAACTTTTTATTTTTTCCCTTTTTTTCTGTGCCTCCTTTCCCTTTTGTTGTGAAAGGTATCGACCGGATCTTAAAAAGGAGGAAAAGAACTGAAAGTAATTTGTTCGGCGGATAAAACAGAATTCGATGCGGGATTTACATGAATTAGACTTTTCCAGATCTTTATTTTTTGCCACTTTTTTTTTTCGTTATCTCTTTCTTGTTCTTCATTGGGGAAATTCTTTTATTTTACATATGTATTCCTTTTTCTTTTTCTTTTTTTTTTTTGGATGGAGTGAATGTCCTTGTAGAAAATGGCGCAATGTTAGATTATGGAGATGATCTGCTGATGGCTATGCTTAAGTAATGAGGAAGGGAAATGGTAATAGCGAGGTATTAAGCAAGAATATATTTTAATCCAAAATTGTCGCCTATTTAAACTGCAATTTGGGTAGAATTTCAATAGGGTCGTTTGTGCTGCAAAATTTCCGAGCTAAAAAGTAATAAAAAGAAAGTTACGCTATAATTTTATTTGTCAGCTCCTTGAGGCAATAATCATTAATCTCGAATTATATGTGTTAAAAAATTGTGCTGTTTCAGTGACATAAGTATAAAACAAGAACCAAAAATGATTTAAATTTAAAATTTTTATAGTTTAATATTTAGTATAAGTTTTATAGATTTCTCATAGTATGGAAACTGTTATGAAATATATTGTTACCCCTCAGCGAGAAATAATTATTATGGTAATGAATTTGAAATGTGGAATTAACCAAAAAAAAATTGACATTAAAATATTTATTAAATTATATTCAGACATAAAAATTTATTAAAGTTTTTAAAATTATTAAATTATATTTCATTATATTTATTAAATTTTTACAGACATACATATTTGCGTTGAACAAATTTATATGCAAAATGTAAACAATTAAAACGGTTGAAAAGAAAGTTTATGTTCTGTTTTATAACTCTTAATTTTTTAAGGAAATTTTATGGTTCACAGTTTTAATTATTTTATATTTAGTAATTTGTATTTTATTTGATCGAACTAAGAGGAAGAATTGAATTAAATTAGGGAGAAAAAAGAATACAATGTTAACACTAATCCGGTTTTTTACTGGTTAATAAAAACATCTTTTCCTTATCCTTCTAAAATGACATCCACTTAAATCAGCTCAGATGGTCCCGGTACGTCTGAATTTCAATCCCTTATCAAAAACTCCCAGTTCTAAAAACAATATCGCCTTCCACCTTCCTGTCTTACGAATACTTTACAAATCCCCCCAAAGAAAAAAAAATAAACATTTGCTGAAGTAGTTTCTTAATGAAGTTTAAAACGCACAACATGTTAGGTTTTTCAGAAAAATAAACAAACAAGCAAGTCTATAATTCTCTTCTTCTTCTGCTACTGCCCCTTCCCGTTTCGATCTCACACCCTAATTTCCGTGTTTGGTCGGAGTCCGAAAATCCCTCACACTTTTCCTGAAATCACCAGGAAAACTTTTTATTTTTTCCCTTTTTTTCTGTGCCTCCTTTCCCTTTTGTTGTGAAAGGTATCGACCGGATCTTAAAAAGGAGGAAAAGAACTGAAAGTAATTTGTTCGGCGGATAAAACAGAATTCGATGCGGGATTTACATGAATTAGACTTTTCCAGATCTTTATTTTTTGCCACTTTTTTTTTCGTTATCTCTTTCTTGTTCTTCATTGGGGAAATTCTTTTATTTTACATATGTATTCCTTTTTCTTTTTCTTTTTTTTTTTTGGATGGAGTGAATGTCCTTGTAGAAAATGGCGCAATGTTAGATTATGGAGATGATCTGCTGATGGCTATGCTTAAGTAATGAGGAAGGGAAATGGTAATAGCGAGGTATTAAGCAAGAATATATTTTAATCCAAAATTGTCGCCTATTTAAACTGCAATTTTGGTAGAATTTCAATAGGGTCGTTTGTGCTGCAAAATTTCCGAGCTAAAAAGTAATAAAAAGAAAGTTACGCTATAATTTTATTTGTCAGCTCCTTGAGGCAATAATCATTAATCTCGAATTATATGTGTTAAAAAATTGTGCTGTTTCAGTGACATAAGTATAAAACAAGAACCAAAAATGATTTAAATTTAAAATTTTTATAGTTTAATATTTAGTATAAGTTTTATAGATTTCTCATAGTATGGAAACTGTTATGAAATATATTGTTACCCTCAGCGAGAAATAATTATTATGGTAATGAATTTGAAATGTGGAATTAACCAAAAAATTGACATTAAAATATTTATTAAATTATATTCAGACATAAAAATTTATTAAAGTTTTTAAAATTATTAAATTATATTTCATTATATTTATTAAATTTTTACAGACATACATATTTGCGTTGAACAAATTTATATGCAAAATGTAAACAATTAAAACGGTTGAAAAGAAAGTTTATGTTCTGTTTTATAACTCTTAATTTTTTAAGGAAATTTTATGGTTCACAGTTTTAATTATTTTATATTTAGTAATTTGTATTTTATTTGATCGAACTAAGAGGAAGAATTGAATTAAATTAGGGAGAAAAAAGAATACAATGTTAACGCTAATCCGGTTTTTTACTGGTTAATAAAAACATCTTTTCCTTATCCTTCTAAAATGACATCCACTTAAATCAGCTGAGATGGTCCCGGTACGTCTGAATTTCAATCCCTTATCAAAAACTCCCAGTTCTAAAAACAATATCGCCTTCCACCTTCCTGCCTTCCGAATACTTTACAAATCCCCCCAAAGAAAAAAAAAAAACATCTGCTGAAGTAGTTTCTTAATGAAGCTTAAAACGCACAACATGTTAGGTTTTTCAGAAAAATAAACAAACAAGCAAGTCTATAATTCTCTTCTTCTTCTGCTACTGCCCCTTCCCGTTTCGATCTCACGCCCTAATTTTCGTGTTTGGTCGGAGTCCGAAAATCCCTCACAATTTTCCTGAAATCACCAGGAAAACTTTTTATTTTTCCCCTTTTTCTGTGCCTCCTTTCCCTTTTGTTGTGAAAGGTGTCGACCGAATCTTAAAAAAGGAGTAAAAGAACTGAAAGTAATTTGTTCGGCGGATAAAACAGAATTCGACCCGGGATTTACATGAATTAGACTTTTCCAGATCTTTATTTTTTCCTCTTTTTTTTTCTTATCTCTTTCTTGTTCTTCATTGTGGAAATTCTTTTATTTTACGTATGTATTCCTTTCTTCTTTCTTTCATTTCCTTTTTTTTTATCCGATAGAGTGAATGTCCTTGTTAGAAATGGTGCAAGGTTAGATTATGGAGATGATCTGTTGATGACTATGCTCAAGTTCTGCGGAGGGAAATGATAATAGCGAGGCATTAAGCAAGAATATATTTTAATTCAAAATTCTCGCCTATTTAAACTCCAATTTGCGTAGAATTTCAATAGGGTCGTTTATTCTGCAAAATTTCGAGCTAAAATGTAATAAAAAGAAAGTTACGCTATCATTTTTTTTTGTCAGCTACTTGAGACTGTAATCATTAATTTTGAATTATAAGTGTTAAAAAAGCATGCTATTTCAGAGATATGAGTATAAAAATGATTTAAATATAAAATTTTAATAGTTTAATATTTAGTATAATTTTGATAGATTTCTCATAGTATGGAAACCGTTATGAAATACATTGTTACACGTCAGCAACAAATAATTATTCTGAGTTAGGTTTTTGAAACGTAGAATTAATGTAAAAAACTGATATTTAAATATTTATTAATTATATTCAGAAATATTTTCTGCTAAAGGACATATTTAGATTGAAAGGATTTATATGTAAAAATAGAAACAATTAAAATTGATGAAAACAAAGTTTATGCTTTGTGTTTATCAGTCTTAATTGTTTACATTTTAAGGATTTTTTTTGTTCACACTTTTATGGATTTTATGTTTAGTAATTTGTATACTATTTGACATTTATTTTGATTTTCATGAATATTCAGACAGTATTTTCACGGAAGTATTTCATTTATATGTAAAATGTAAACAATTAGAATGTTGAAAACAAGGTTTATGCATTTTATTTTCAGATTAATTGCTTACATTTTAATATTTCATCAAACTTGATAACATAAATTAATTGAATCTGCTTAAAAGACCCTGCTAAAGTAAAAATTTATTCTTATTGGTATTGTAAGGAATTTGAAATATCGAAATTATAGTTACAAATGGATGCTAAAATATTTATTAATTATTTTTTGAAAAACCTTTTTGCCCATCCGTCTGTTTTACAGTTGTCTTGGGTGAATTAATGTATTAAATTTATTCAAATAAATCTCTGAAACAAACATATTATTATAAAATCGATAAATTTATTTTTGTTCTTGCAATTTATATTTTATTTGGTAATTTGATAATCAAACAGAATCGTATAAATTATTTCACAAAAATCGGTTGCATAATTTAATTGTATTCGTTGTGAAATTTCTTGTTATTTACCTGTTTCTGTTGCCCTAGTAATGAATTAGAAATGTAAAAATAATAACAAAAATAACAAGTTATTATTATCACATATTTAATTACTCTCTTTCAATTCTAAATATAACTATTCGCTGAAACCCATTTGTCATTATGGTAGCATTATTTTCAATTATTTTTCTAATTTTCTGTATATTACTAAAATAAAATAATAAATAAGATAATATAAAACTCATTTAATTTCTGTATCTTTTGAAATTATTATAATTGTTTTTTTTTTCGCATGTGAAGTAAAACAATAGTAATTGAAGAATTTAGAATTATAAAATGCATATAGAAATGAGACAAAATATATTTTGTTTCCAGTCTATCACAGCAAAATAATGTTTGTGAGTAAGTCTACCAATATAGATATTCGATAAAATGTCTGCTTATATATTTTTTAATTAATATTCAAATAAAATCTTAATAAGTATGATATATAAATCGTTTAATAAAATATATATATAATCTAGATTAACCAATACGCAAATAATATTTCAGAAGAATTTTTGTAGTTCAGAATAATAAATAACAATCTAAATCAAAATATTAAATTAATTCATTTTGATATGATAAATGCATTAAACATGGCATTGATACTAATGGAATCAGTTAAGATTCGATTATTTCGTGGTTCAATGAAGATTCGATTATTAAACAGTTTTAAAAGGATAATCCGTTTTAAACTCTATTATATTAAATATTTATAATATTCTACTGGATCATTTCATAAATATGCCATAAGTTTGAAATAGATTTTAGAATTATTTTTATCAAAATGGATATTGGAAATGCCCATAATTTTATTTCAAACTAAAGTGAACACATCATATTTTTTGAAATCTTATTATATTATTAGGAGGAACTGCATAGTTAAATGTGCAATTTGCCTTTTATTGTTTTGCAAAATTTATTCAGTTTTTTGAATGAATAGTTATAAACATTATCTCATTAAAATCGAGAATTATAAAGCGTATACTATATTAGGTATATATATTATTAGATTATATATATACTGTATTAGATATAATTTTTGCGTAATGCATATATTTGTGCTGATAACAAAATGAAATTTGTAACTTTTTTTTAAATGAAATATTCTGCAAAATTAACTGAATGACTCTAAACTAATTGCAAATTTATAAATGATTTATTTATTAGTGGATATTAATAATAAATATGACATTGATCTAGATGGATAATTATTATTTACTAAAGAAACATACTTCTTAATTTTGTTAGCTAATTAATAAACTTTTTTTAGAATAACAAGCGTCGCAAATGTATTTCTCAATTAACTATTTTATCTCTACATTTGGCATTGAATTATGGTAAAAAATATTACGTTTACAAATGTCGTCATATTTATTAATTTTATGATTAATATGCTTAAAATTGATTTAATTTGATATAATTAATAATTGATTGAAAGCATTTTTATTTGAATGATTACTTTAATTATTTTTTATTATTATTATTTTTTAATTTTTAATTTCAACTCGAAATCTTCAAAATATTTCTCAATTCTTACTGCAAAAAAAGATATTTTCAACGAATTCTTGCTTCGAGAAATTGGATTAAATTCCGACTAAAAAGCGCCCGTAAGAACTCAGATAATGGGGCAGAACAGCTTTTCAGATTTACAACTTGATATTTATATAACAATTGAAAAACGACTTTTAATCTTAAGTCGAAATACCAACAAGAATAAAAGACTTCAAGGCAGACAGGAAAAAAATTATACCATATAAGGTTTATGTCATAACCTAAATTTTCCGAGCACCGAAGAAAATGCTTTTCTATAAATTGAAGAGTCATTTTTTCGACATTCTGCAGAAATCTGTTGCCGAGAAATTGCATAAAATACAAATTGAACATGAGAGAATGAAGAAGGTTTGGCTTGGTTTGTCACTATATGGCACATTTTAAGCTTATTAGACCGGCACCTACAGTTTAACGTGGATTCCGAACCACTAATAAACCACCAGGATTCGAAGCTAAGTCTGCGGTAACAAAAGCCAGAGCACTAGCCAATTGGCCATCAGGCCACCAATAAAGTAGGAAAACAGCGTTCCCATTAGCTGGCGTTTTATGTTTTGGAATTTTAATATCTTGTTAGAATCCACATTTAATCCTTACCAAGGTAAATTATAACATTACATCAAAACGATAGAGAAAATTGCTTTCCAAGAACCTTCTTAGTATCTTTTGTAAGTAATTGTAAATTATTTAGTCCAAGGAATTACTTAGAGATTATATCAGGAAATTAAGTGTAAATTTCTCCAGAAATTATATCAGGGAATTATTTAGAAAACACTCAGATGTGATTATAAAGCAATTGCACAGCTACATAATAATCTAAAATTATAAATGATACTAATTAGGCAAAGATAAGGCTTTGCTCATAATCTTTTCTACCGAAGGTCCAATCTAACTTTCGCTGGCACATTTATCACAAAAATATGACTGGTGTTTTTCTACTTATATTATGTGCTAAAAGTCAATTAAATTTTCATAAAAACATATACAATTATAGTAGTTTTCTTCATAAAAACATTACTTTTTGGAAATTCAAAGCCATTTTAAAAGAAGTCTGTGCAAAATCTTTAAACGCATTTATATTTTAGAATTCCCTAGCAGAAAAAAAAAAAAAAAAAAAAAAGAAATGAAATAAAGGAATATCGATTGTCTTCCACATAGAAATCAATGAAATATTCAACCCGAAAATAAATATTCAGATTTACCTTTTATTATAAAAATAGATTTCTTTATGCTTTGAGAAATAAATGTCGTTTTTAAATTTTTACAGTAGTAAATTAAACACTAAATCACTATTTTTTTTTATTTAATATTGCTTGTTTAAAATATATTGTTTTATGAAAAAATGTTTGCATATTTTCAAACATTTCTTCAAAAAGTATTAAATATTTCTTCTATTTCAAATGTACATAAAATTTAAATGATGCGTGATTTATTGAGAAAAACTATTTTTATTCAAAATCTTTGTAAACGAATAATAAATTTCAGAACTAGTTTTTGAATGAATAAAGATAATCAAAATGTACATGTAATCATAAAATGCTATTGCGACTGCTGTTTGCAATTACGCTTCGCATATATATTTGATTCTATAGATTTATAGACTTAACATCTAAACTGTTTTGAAATGTCATTTATTTTTTATGTGATTGGTTGAATTAAGAAAACTGAAGTGTATATATTCTACATTCTGTCATTTTTTTTTAAACTTAATTCCAGCAATTTATTTACTCTTGTATAATATTAAAAATATCAGTAGAGATATGAAAACACAATCAAAGAAACTGTTTGTTTATAATGTGATAATCTAAGGTGCTTTATTATTTGTATTATGAAATCGTCTTCACTTTATTTGAGGAAATTTTCAAGAAATTTAATTTGAACTCTTATCTTGTATTCTTATTGCAAATTTTTTTTCTGTTAAATCCATTGAAGTTTAATTTATATTATATTTTCTGAAGTTACAAAGACCCAATATTATTGTATTGGTTATTGCAGCATTTTAATGATGCCATGTCCATTTCATTCTAAAGTTACAAAAGACCCAATAGTATTGCATATTATTGTAGAATTATAATGAAGTCAAGAATAGAAGAATTGTGATGAATTGCAAGAAGTTCATTTCATCCTGAAGTTATAAAACACCTAATATTATTATCTAGATAGTTGTAGAATTATATTGATGCCATGTCCATATCCTTCTGAAGTTACAAAAGACTCAATATTATTATGTAGATAGTTGTAGAATTATAATGATGCCATATCCATTTATTAGATTATTGTAGAATTATAATGAACTCTTCCATTTCTTCCCAAAAAGAATTGCTACTGTTTATATCGAGATTGGACTTAATACCAGTGCTGTTGGGAACCAGAAAATCCTAGGGACAACATTACCACGTAAAAAACTGATTGGTTATAAATATTAATCAAAATATAAAAGTTTATTGCTTTTCTTTCCCCCACACAAAAAATTCACTTTCAATGATTACGGAAATGCACTCCATGCTAAACACTAAATATTAATTTCTTATTTCAATACTTGTATTGCATTATATATAATCTACGTATGGATGTTTTGTAATTGATGTAATAAATGTTGATCTGTATTTATAAATATACAAAAATATAGAAGAAAAAATTTCTGAAAATTTGGACTGAATATAGACTACTTAATGAAATATTTATGAGTTGAAGTAAATCGATATAGAATGAAATGAAAGTTCTGACTATACAGATGGAGTTAAAAGGAAACACATAATTATTTTTTGAAAATTTAGGTGATTTGTAATTTGGAAATATTTATCCGATTATTAAGAAAAAATAAACATAATTAAGAGCAACATTACGTTAATAAAATAAGATTCTCGAAGATTTCTTTTTAATTATCATTATTCATGTAAGAATATTGTTAGAATATTGTTATTAATTATCACGAATTTAATATTTACTAATAAGAAAAAAAAAAGCGAAGGACTGACGTATTAGAGACATAGTTTAGTTAGAATGAGCTATAGCCCACTGGCACAAAATGAAACGAAAAAAATAAATCTTTTATAATTTTTTTTTTTTTTTTAAATTAGATGTTAGATGTTAATTAAAAATTTAGATGTTGTGTAATTTTAAAAATGTATATGTTCAATGTATTTGTCCTATAACTATCTAAACAGTTAAGAGGAAAAATGTCACGGCCAATACTAGACATATTACGCCTTCAAGAAAAGGGTCACTTTAAAGTGCATGGAAACATTTCATTTTTTTATTTACAATCGTCATATATATATACATAATTCCATTTATTACAATTTATTATTTACAAAAAAACGAAAAATAGCGAATTAATTTGATTCAGAAATGCAGTTCACTCCAAAGTCGAATATTTCAAAATTTTCAAGTCTGCGCCGAATCTGTTTCATCAGGTCTGTTGCAGATCTTAATTATCCCACGACGTAATACACGAAAGCCCAAGGGCACAATTTGTAAGCAAACGGAAATCCCGGCCTGTTCAATCACTTACAGAAAAATGGCAAAACAACATTTTTGGTCGACTTGTCACAGAACTCTCTTCTTCTCCCAAAACCTCCCTTTAAAAAAATTTGTCAAGAAGTGTCAGTTTCCCTTACTTTTCATTGACGTAGACACTTTCTCAGCCCACGGTCTATCACCAATCGCGATGCAACAATTCGTGTAGTCCATAATTCATCTGCAATTGTTTTAACCTGTGAAGATCACACATACAATCGCTAATTTCATGAAGTCCATCCATGACACTGTATATCTGCTATCGAATTTGAGTGACAGGTTGTTCTTATTTGTAACAAACACTAATTGCATGTAGCATAACTATCCCCAACCTGTTTAGCTACTGCCAAATTTGAGTTATAGATTGTTATTATGTACTTGTTAAAGAATATACATTCCTCTTTCCTGGGAAAGGAATGCTACAACTCTTCCCGTCTGAAAAATTCTACAACTTTAAGAATAAGATAAGATTCTTGTAATATAAATTTTTAATAAAAATTATCATTATTCTTTCATGAATACTGTAAAAATATTGTAAGAATCCATTTTATAAAAATTTTAAGCCGTTGAAAAAAAATCGATTGACATTCGAAAAACTGAAGCTGTAAATTGAATCATTTATAAATACGGGATCATGATTATTTATCGAAAAGAAATAAGAAAAAAATGTAATACAGAGTTAATATTGTTTAGGTAAATCTACAGTCCACTGACACAGACATACACACAAAAGAAAGTTTCATTCCGCCTAAATTCTTCATTAACGCCAGAAACCTTTTTTTCGTTTTCCTCAAGATGGAGACGGACAGTCGGGTCTATTGGGGAATTAGGACTCCGATTTCCCCACAAGTTAGGGAAGGGGACACCATTTCTTAGCTCGCCCTGCTAAGCTACTCGCCTGGAGACCTTTCTCTGAGACTGCGGCCAATCAGCGACAAATAAGGTGTCAATACAAGGTTAAAATAGAGACGGGCTGTTTGGATTGGCACGATTAGTTCAGCAGAATTTTTCTCTCCTCAGCTTAGCTTTCGCTTAATCTGGGGCATGTGGTACCAACGTCTCTTGCTCGATGACAGCTTCGATTGAGGTTGAAATAAGTGGGAGGAAGGATTGCTTAAGGGAGGATTTGATAGAAGGAATAATAAGGCAAGACACTTATAGAATGTTTTTTTTTTCTTTTAGGAACGGTGATTTGTAATGTATTGAAAGCTTTTTGAACAGAGAATATATCTTTAAATTAAGTCTTAGATAGAGTTATTAGGCTGATTAGATATTTTATTAGCGTTTATTATTTTGCTTGTTGATATGATCCGAAGTTGATCAACGTCAGTATATTTATATATTTTCCACTTCCGTAAATTTAATTTTAAGGACCTAATGGTCGAGTGGCTAGAACTCTGGAGCTCGGCACCAGAATTAGAGTTCGAGTCCCGGCAGTACCATGGACGTTTGTAGTATTATTGAATCAACTTTAAACCGTAGGTCCTCGTCTAACATGATTGTAGAGCCTTGCGGGGTTATTATTACTCCGCGTCCGTAGCTTAACTTCATGCTACACGCACCTCCTTTGTAATGCTGAGTGAGTAACATCGGTACAGAGCTTGTCTCAAGGCATCAAAGACAACTGTCTGAATGTTTGCCAGCTGCAAAAAAAATTTTAAACCGTATAAAAAATAGCAGTAAAAAACAAGGAAATCCAGAGAAAATAAGCTAAATACAATATAAAATTTTACCATTCGAGATCTTAGAAAAGCATATCCAAATCTGTGTTTGGAGATATTTCAATACAATATAATATATTTTGATATATTAAAAAAGTATTTGTTAATTAATGGAAAAATAATATGAATTTTTTAGTGAAAAATAATTAATTTAAAAATAATTTAGTAAAAAATAATACATTAGAAAAAAAAAATTAAAAAAAAAAAAAAAAAAAAAAAAAATACAAACTCTTATTTGCTTTATATTGAAATAGACAGAAAAGATATGGAAGCCATTTTTTTATTTGAAGATTTATGTTTCTCATTCATCATAAATCAGCATATTATTTATTGCTGCCTAATATAAATAGTATATAAATATCTAAGCTGATTTTTCTTATATTTCACTTTCATCTTTATTTTCAGTGCACTTCAAATGTTGGCCAATGATCTTTATTTTATTAAATCAAACACAGAAACACACTTATAGTATAGTGTATGAGTGAATAATGGTGGTTTTCATATCAATAATTTAAAAGAGCAAGGATTTCAGTTCTGTATTGTGTGCATATTTAATGCTTAGCCACATAAATTTCAAAAGAGTTAAATCAATCCCTAAATATTATTTTTCTTAAATAAATAATAACTTTAAATTTTTAACGACTAAATACAGTTTCTGAAATAGAGTATTATACATCACATGATAATCAAATATTTAGTGTCAGTATCAAACTTTGAAGCACTTGAATATATATATATATATATATATATATATATATAGTTATAGATAAATGACAGCTGGTTGTAGATCGGGGCCAGGAATACAGTATTTAACAGCATATATAAAAGCAAAAATGCATTACAGACTGCTGTCAAATATGCATGAAAAATAATAAGTGCATAAGTTATAATTTACTGAAAAGGTTGCAGTATACGAAAAAACAAGAAATTAGTTTTGATTTGAATCAAAAACATATAAAAAATGGACGCTTTTCAATATTCTATAACTTTCTTTCTTTCTTTTAAATGCTTGAAACTAAAACAGTTTACGTTCCCAGTTTTGAATGTCTCGAACCCTGCATTAGCAAAACTCAATGCAAATTTCTTAAGATAAAAATTAAAATTTTCATGGTTAGCAAAAATTTACTAATATAAAATTGTAACGGAAGTGTTTATTGAAAATATTACGTGGAAACCTTTAATCTGAGTTTATGTGATTTCTTGAATATGATTCATTCCAATATTTAATAATATAGTAATTTAGTAATACATTATTAATAATAATGTATAATTAATACAGGGTATTTGAATACCCATACCCGTGCATAATAGTAAGTAACAGAGTTGATACATTTAATTTTGAATGCAGAATTTTGTAAGAATAGTTGTAGATTTTATGAATTTTAAAAACTTCCATAAATATTCAATTCATTCTTTGATAATATGCTTAACACTACATTTTATTTTTACTATTTTTTATTGTAGAAATAAATATTTTTTAAATAATACGTAAGTAGGATATAAAATAATCCGTAACTTATTGTCATTTAAGTGGCATTTAGAATGCAGTTGATCAGTTTTGCAAATCTGTGTAATTTTTGGGTCATTAGTATTTAACTTTGCGTATTTTCCAGATTCATTAAAAAATATATATTTAACATGGCTTCTCTTACTCCGGCCTTTATCTTTCTTTTTTTTTTCCTTTCAAAAAAAGTTTTCCTCCCATCAACGTGAAGAAGTGAGTTCCCTAATTTTTGTATGTAAGTCTGCAAAATATATGTGGTAAAAAAAATTTTTGAGTCCTGATTTAGAGAGTGGATATACTTTCTCAAATAATGGAGACTCTTTTAGCAAAACTGTGGTATACTACATCACATGATTTTCTATATAATGTCTGAAGTATATCATTAAACTTTTAAAGCTCTATCCGAGAATACTCCACAGAAAACGCGGAGAATAGACTTCATGTTATATAGAAGGTATTACTATTTCATAGCGTGCATAAATGCAAACCAATTGCAGAATTATATTCTCATTAATTAGTATTGTGTAATATAACTAATTCATCCCCTAATGTTAATTTATATAACATTTGTAAAATTAAAATGAATTAATTTTGAAAAGACATGTAATTTTTGGATCATTTATATCAGATAGTTTCTCTTTCTACATCTTATTTTTTTCAAACAGAATTCTAAAACATATCTTCTCGATTTAAGAACTTTCCTCTCATCAACCTGGAAAAGTAACGATCCCATTTTTAAATGTAAGTCTGCAAATTGCCTGCGAGTCCGAAGTGAAATCTTTTCAATCCTGATTTAGAGAGTGGGTATACTTTCTCAAAGAATGGAACTTTTTAAACAAAATTATGGCATAATATAAGCTTTCGATAGACAGAATATAATTAAACTTTTAAAGCTCTTACCGAGATTACTCCACAAAAGATGCGGAGGAAGACCTCATGTTATATATAGAAGGTATTGCTATTTCATAACATGCACAAATGCAAACAAATTACGGAATTATTTTCCGATCAATTAGACTTGTGTAACATTAATTGATGACCTAATGTTAAGTTATATGGCATTTGTAAAATAAAAATAAATAAATTGTCAAAACGAATATAATTTTTTGGGTTATTTATACCAGATAATTTCTTCTTTTTTTTCTTAACGAAATTCTTAAGCATATTTTTTCTCTCGATTTAAGAATTTTTTCCTCTCATCAACGTGAAAAAGCAATGTTTCCATTTTTGAATGCAAGTCTGCAATATATATGACAATGTGAAGTCCTGATTTAGAGAATGGGTATACTTCCTTAAAGAATGCAGACATTTTAAACAAAACTGTGGCACACTATATCATAAGAGCTTTCGATAGACTGTCTGAAGAATATCATTAAACTTTTAAAGCTCTTTCTGAGATTACTCCACAGAAAACGTGGATGATAGACCTCATATTATATACAGAAGGCATTGCTGGTCATGGCGTACAAAAAGGCTAAGAAATTATAGTATAATATTCTTATTAATTAGTTTTGTGTAATATAATTAATTGATCATCTAATGATAACTTATATGACATTTGCAAAATAAAAATCAATCAATTTTCAAAATACATGCAATTTTTGGATCATTTATATAAGATAGTTTCTATTTCTGCATCTTATTTTTTCAAACAGAATTCTAAAACATATCTTCTTGACTTAAGAACTTTTTCCTCTCATCAAACTGAAAAAGTAATGATCCCATTTTTGAATGTAAGTCTGCAAATTGTCTAAGAGTGCCAAGTGAAAATCTTTTCAATCCTGATTTAGAGATTGGATCTACTTCCACAATCAATGGGGGCTTTTCCAACGAACCGAGGCATACTATATGAGGCAAGACTTCGGCAGACACTCTGTAGACATTCATTGAACTTTTAAAACCTTTTCCGAGATTACTTTCCAGAATATGTGGAGACTGTATGTCACGTGATATAGAAGGCATTACTATTTATAACTTGGAGAAATACAAATGAACTAAAGAATGATATTCTTTTTAGATAGCTTTGTGTTAGAAAATTTGGGACAATAATTACAGTTTCATGTTTACTCAAACTTTTGGATGAATATTTAAGAAATTAATTCATTGATGTAGACTCAAGAATTCTCTAAATGTAATTTAAAACAAACAATACAGTGAAGCATAAGGTATTTTGTTTGCTGCCAAACTCTTTTAACTGTCATTAGTCTAGATATATTCAAGATTAAATTTAATACATTGAATTTTAGTTTAAGTTCAAGTATTTGATAAAATTTAAAATATGAAATTTAAATATATTTGAAGTCTAAAAATAAATGGATTAAAAAGAATTTATAATTATTTAATTGATAACTTGTATTTTATGGTTTAACAAAGAAAAGGTTAAAGGCATTTGTTAACTTAAAAACCCTTTGAAGATGATAATTCCATTAAAAAGAAACCATATGGAAAAATAATTAATTAAATTCTTCTAACAAGGCATGATTGCTTGTTTATGTAAAGCAAAATTTTAAAGTATGATTTTAGAGATTTTTTTTTGTACATCAATGCCGCTTATGTTGAACTTGTGTATACCATGAGCAGCCTATTGATGACTAATGAAGGGATGACATTGCATTACGGGAGTACATTTAGAAGTAACTTCTCCTTTTTTGTATGCAATACTGAGGAATAGGATAATGGTACCAAACATCTGAAGTATTGTTGCCATCATCACTATAGAAACTCCCAGTTTCTGAAAACGGTGACTGATACGGATATCACCAGAGAATTCGAATTTGAATCCTCTGCATATAAGCTGCACGCGTTGCTACTAAGCTTTGAATTGAACAATATTTGATGTTAAAAATTATTACCTGAAATACGTATGATATCAATTCAAGAAGTTTTTAATATTAGTTATTTTTTATTGAGAATAGGCTAACAATATTTTAAGCAGAAAATATGAAGAAAAAATAATTATAAGCAAAGTTCTTGAGCAATGACAAAATATCATTTGTGCCATAGAAATACAAAAATTGATGTACAGATGCCGTAGTTATTAAAATCATTAAGAAGCAATATTCTTTCGATTAAAATAATTTCCAGTAACTATAATGCATTCAAAAAAGTTTTTCTTCTTTTTTATAAGTAAAATATTTAAATCATTTATTTTTGTCTACAAAATTAAGTTCATTTACTTTAGAATGAAAATCTACAAATATCATTTATTTGTGTGTTAAACCCATTAAAATTATTTAAACAAGTAAATACCCATTAAAAATATCCGTTGAATTAATTTATTTTTGCTTTTGGCGAAAGTCCGAAATTCTTTCCGATAGACTTCGTGTTAAAAATGACCTCCAATAAACAGGACATGTTTGTAACTACTTTCTTATAGCGCTTGCACCTCTCATCACTTTAGCAGGACAGTGGATACTGAAAAGACCGATTATGTAGCAGATGTAGCGACACCTAGACTACGAATGACTGCTACATTACATCCTTATTTAGCTACAATTTTGAATTATCGCATTTGTCTAAGGCATTTGTATCTCCATGACTTTTCCCTTAATCCTAACAGAACTTCTCGGTTATATATTTATAGTGCCTCACGTGCAAACACGTGTAATCTTGATTCGACTTTGCTTTTTGAACCCAGATACTGCCTTTTGAAAATCCAATTCGCTAACCACCAAATTGCTATTATCCTACCTAGTTATAACGTACAAGAATATGTTATATTTACATAATACAACAAAATTTAAATTGCATTTCATTAAAAAGGAAATGCATCATTATACGACTACGATTATAAATGAACTTGAAGTCGTAATATCAAAATCAAGCATACACTACTTATTTTCTTCTACAATCTGTTCTATTAATAAATATTTTTTCATACAACTAAAAACTTAAAGAAAACCATTAATTGTGAATTTCAATATTTATACAAGCATAACTCTTTGGCGAATAAAAACATCCGCAACACCAACGTCAAACAAAAGAAATACAACAAGAACATTTTTTTCATGACTAAATAATTAGGAAAAAATATATAAAATTTTAAGAAGCATATCTCAAGATATGTCAAGATATAATTTTCTTTTATAAAAATGAGTCATTGTAGAATATTTACTCAAATCTCTGCCTCTGAGAGCAATTAGCAATGTTTGTCCAGCCTAAATTAAAAAGGAAATGGAGAAAAAAAAAAGTTCAATTTTTAAATTTTTTTTTCTACCATCAATTTTTCTTGTGACGGAATGATACCTCCGAGTTGCTCCAGGCAAAATCTTCGAAAGCTGTCCTTTCGACTCAGAAAGGTAGAAGAAACGCACGCAAAAAAATTAATTTAACTCCTCTGAACAGTGAAAGAAAACTCCACGGCAGTTCTCCATTTAATTTTATCTCTTTGTTTCCCGCCCTGTTTGTCCTACCGTGATATTAAATATCTGGTTTTTAATAAAAGGTTTACTGCAGGATTTTATTTAAAAGACTCAAGTAAATAGAAAGCTCGAAATCCAACTTCGTTCATGCTCAGGAGAAGGTTATTATTATGCTGTTTGTTAGTTTTTTTAATCAATTATAGATATAATTCGTTTGTAGAGCCATCCTATATATTAAGCTGCTGTTATCAGTCATTCGCTTGATTTAATTTAGTCTACTAGTGAGAAAAATGGAAAATAAAAGTTCTTTTCTTTTCTTTTTTTAATGTTTTTTGAGATGTTAATATTTTCCAGAATGCACTAACGAAATGATAATAATGTTCTAGCTAATGATGTTCTAATCCATGGTGCTAATGATATTTAAATTTTAAATTATTATTGATAATTTGTTCATTTGCATTTATTTGCGTTGAGTTGTATTTATCACAATTTGTGTATTACATTTGCATCGTTTTATATATTGCAATTGTTGGTTTTATATATTGTATTTGCATCGTTTTATATATTGCAATTGATGGATTTATATATTCTATTTGCATCGTTTTATATATTGAATTTGCATCGTTGCAATCGTATTGTATTTGTATTTATTACCAGTTGTATATGTACCTTCTTTAGTTCTTAAAGTTAAATGTTTTAATTCTTAAGTTAAGTTAACACATAAGTTTAGCTATAACATACAAGAATATGTAATCTTCACAGAATAAAACAGAATTAAAATTGCATTTCGTTATCAAGAAAAAGCATCATTATAATATTACAATTGTAAATTAACTTGAAGTCGTGATATAAAAATCAAGCATACATCCTTTTATTTTTTCTACAAACTGTTTCTTTAATAAATATTTTTTCATACAACGAAAAACTTAAAGAAAACCATTAATTCCGAATTTCAATATTTATACAAGCATAACTCAATGGCGCATAAAAACATCCACGACACCAACGTCAAACAAAAGAAATATAAAAAGTACATATTTTCATGACTACATAATTATAAAAAAAAATTAAAAATATTAAGGAGCATATCTCAAGATATGCCACCAGCCAGAGAATATAAAAATATATTTTTTTTTTTAAAAAAAGGAGTCATTGTAGAATATTTACTCAAATCTGGGGCTCAGAGAGCAATTAGCAATGTTTGTCCAGTCTAAATTAAAAAGGGAAAGAGAAAAAAAAATGTAATTTTTAAAATTTTTTTGCTACCATCTACTTTTTTGTGACGGAATGATACCTCTGAGTCGCTCCAGGCAAAATCTTCGAAAGCTGTCCTTTCGACTCAGCAAGGTAGAAGAAACGCACACAAAAAAATTAATTTAACTCTTCAGAACAGTGAAAGAAAACTTCGCGGCAGTTCTCAATTTAATTTTATCTCCTTGTTTCCCGCCCTGTTTGTCCTACCGTGATATTAAATCTCTCGTTTTTAATAAAAGGTTTCTTGCAGGATTTTATTTAAAAGACTCGAGCAAATAAAAAGCTGGAAATCCAACTTCATTCGTGCTTGGAAGAAGGTTATTATTATGCCGTTTGCTAGTTTCTTGGTATCAATTATAGATATGCATTCTTTTGTAGAGACATCCTATATATTAAGCTGCTGTTGTCAGTGATGTGCTTGATTAATTTCGTCTACTGCCCCGAAAAATGGAAAATTAAAATTTCTTCTTTTATTTTTAATGTTTTTTTGTGATGTTAATATTTCCCAGGAAGCACTGAAAAAATGATAATGATGTTCTAGCTAATGATTTTTTAATGCCTGACGTTAATGGTGTTCACATTTTAAATATTATTTGCAGTTTTTCATTTGTATTTATTTGCGTTGAGTTGTATTTATTACTGCGCATTGCGTTTGAATCGTTTTATATATTGAATTTGCATCGTTGCAAATGTATCGTATTTGCATTTATTACTATTTGTATATGCAACTATTTTAATTCTGAAAGTGAACTTTTTAATTCTGAAAGTTAACTTTTTAATTCTGAAAGTTAACTTTTTAATTCTTAAAGTTAACTTTTTAATTCTTAATTAATCTTAATCTTAGTTAAACTTAATCTTAATCTTATTCTTTAATTAAATCTTAAGATTAGCTATAACATACAAGAGTATGCTAAATTTACAGAAGAAAACAAAATTGAAATTGCATTTCATTAATAAGAAAATGCATCATTATAATATTACATTTGTAAATGAAGTTGATGTCGTAACATCGAAATCAAGCATACACTCGGTTTAGTAAATATTTTTTCATACAATGAAAGACTTAAAGAATAACCTTAATTGTGAATTTCAATATTTATATAAGCATAAATCTGCAGAGAATAAAAACATCCACAACACCAACGTCAAACAAAACAAATACAATAAGAACCTTTTTCTTCATGACTAGATAATTAGAAAAAAATGTAAAATATTAATGGACACATCTCAAGATATGCCAAGATATAAAAAATATTTTTTAAAAAAATGAGTCATTGTAAAATATTTACTCAAATCTCGGCCTCTGAGAGCAATTAGCAATGTTTGTCCAGTCTAAATTAAAAAAGGGAAATAGAAAAAAAAATGTAATTTTTAAAATTTTTTTGCTACCATCTACTTTTTTGTGATGGAATGATTCCTCTGAGTTGCTCCAGGCAAAATCTTCGAGAGCTGTCTTTTCGACTCAGCAAGGTAGAAGAAACGCACACAAAAAAATTAATTTAACTCTTCAGAACAGTGAAAGAAAACTCCGCAGCAGTTCTCAATTACATTTTATCTCCTTGTTTCCCGCCCTGTTTGTCCTACCGTGATATTAAATCTCTCGTTTTTAATAAAAGGTTTCCTGCAGGATTTTATTTAAAAGACTCGAGAAAATAAAAAGCTAGAAATCCAACTTCATTCGTGCTTGGAAGAAGGTTATTATTATGCTGTTTGCTAGTTTCTTGGTATCAATTATAGATATGCATTCTTTTTGTAGAGCCATCCTATATATTAAGCTGCTGTTGTCAGTGTCAGTGATGTGCTTGATTTAATTTCGTCTACTGCCTCAAAAAATGGAAAATTAAAATTTCTTCTTTAATTTTTAATGTTTTTTTGTGATGTCAATATTTCCCAGGATGCACTGAGAAAATGATAATGATGTTCTAGCTAATGATTTTTTAATGTATGACGTTAATGGTGTTCAAATTTTAAATATTACTTGCAGTTCTTCATTTGTATTTATTTGCGTTGAGTTGTATTTATTACAATTTGCGCATTGCGTTTGAATCGTTTTATATATTGAATTTGCATCGTTGCAATCTTAATCTTAGTTAATATTAATCTTAATCTCATTCTTTAATTAAATCTTAAGATTATCTATAACAAACAAGAGCATGCTAAATTTACAGAATAAAACAAAATTGAAATTGCATTTCATTAACAAGAAAATTCATCATTATAATATTACATTTGTAAATGAACTTGAAGTTGTAACATCAAATCCAAGCATACACTCGTTTTAATAAATATTTTTTCATACAATGAAAAACTTAATGAATAACCTTAATTGTGAATTTCAATATTTATATAAGCATAAATCTACAGCGAATAAAAACATCCACAACACCAATGTCAAACAAAAGAAATACAATAAGAACCTTTTTCTTCATGACTAGATAATTAGAAAAAAATGTAAAATATTAATGGACACATCTCAAGATATGCCACAATATAAAAAAATGTTTTTAAAAGAAATGAGTCATTGTAAAATATTTACTCAAATCTCGGCCTCTGAGAGCAATTTGCAATGTTTGTCCAGTGTAAATTAAAAAGGGAAAGAAAAAAAAATGTAATTTTTAAAATTTTTTTGCTACAATCTACTTTTTTGTGACGGAATGATACCTCTGAGTTGCTCCAGGCAAAATATTCGAGAGCTGTCCTTTCGACTCAGAAAGGTAGAAGAAACGCACACAAAAAAATTAATTTAACTCTTCAGAACAGTGAAAGAAAACTCCGCGGCAGTTCTCAATTTAATTTTATCTCCTTGTTTCCCGCCCTGTTTGTCCTACCGTGATATTAAATCTCTGGTTTTTAATAAAAGGTTTCCTGCAGGACTTTATTTAAAAGACTCGAGCAAATAAAAGTTAGAAATCCAGCTTCATACGTGCTCGGATGAAGGTTATTATTATGCTGTTTTTTAGTTTCTTGGTATCAATTATAGATGTACATCCTTTTGTAGAGCCATCCTATATATTACGCTGCTGTTGTCAGTGATGTGCTTGATTTAATTTCGTCTACTGTTGAGAAATATTGGAAAATTAAAGTTTTCTTCTTTTAATTTTAATGTTTCTTGTCATGTTAATATTTTGCAGGATGCACTGACAAATTGATAATGATGTTTCTAATACATGATCCTAATGATGTTTTAATTTTAAATTATTATTTCTAGTTTATTCATTTGCATTTATTTGCGTTGAGTTGTATTTATCACAATTTGTGGATTGCATTTACATTACGGATTGTATCGTATTTGTATTATTACTGTTTTTATATGTAACTTTTTAATTCTTTATAAATTATAACTCGTTATTACAATGCTTAAAATAACACACTTGCGCAAAATATGGTTTGATTATTGTTTTAAAATATTGAAAGTGAAGAGTTTATTATGAAATTATTTTACACATAGCAACACTATGCTTTCTGATAGTTATATTGATGGTGGACTTTTCTATTGCTTTCACTAAATGAAAAAAAAAAAAAAAAAAAAAAAAATCTTTGAAAATCTACAATTGAAAAAAAAACACCTTGCGAGACATAACAATGTGTAATTCATTGATTAATCCAGTTTCAGAAATAGAAAATAATTTTTATATTTGTTGCCTCAAATAGAACATTCGGTAGAATGTTGTTATGCATCGAAATTCTTATTTATTTATTATATTACATACTTAAATTTGCAAATTATTGCATAAAATGGGAACTTGCATAAAATAAAATGAGAATGTCACAGTAAAATAATTAGGACATATCAGGAAATTACTAACTAGATGGAACATTTTGTTTGAACAATCATTTTCGAAGAACATCATATTTTTTTAAATAGACTCTTTTCTTTCACTTTATATTCACAGATGAAAATAAAGGCACGAAAAACTTTTTAATTAATTACATAACACAATTCGAAGTTGTAACATGTAAAGCAAAGCATCTCAATAAAAGTTTTTTTGGTTTTAAAGAAAGCGTTTTATTTAGTGAAAATTATTTTTATTTGAAAAAATTTGCTTTTATTGAACTGTGGATTGAAGTGTTTGATTGGATTGTCTGATAGCGTTGTTGATTGAATTGTTTGATTGAATTGTTATTTTGATTATAAGATTAATAGACATTTTATCTGGTTTGTTGAATGGAGACATCTTGCAAATTTATTATTTAATAAATAAATAATGTTATCCATATAATAATATTAATTATAATTAATTATATATCTTCATATTATTTAAGATAAAAATATACAATTTTCATTGCTATATAAGAAAATAAATAATTGCATTTATTACTCCAGATCATTTATGTGATGTTAATATATTTTCCCACTTCTTTTTTTTTTAATTTTAATTCCAAGTAATTTTTTACAATTAAGCTCATTAACTTGACAGATGCCATCCAATAATTTGGAAGAATCCAACAGCAACACCTGACGACATAAATCACCAGCATCCAACCTGCTTTGTTCCACCACTCTACCTTATTAATAATACAGACTTCCCCGTTTCAAGAAACCAAGTCAAAGTGACGTCACCGCGAATAATTAGAGGGCCTGTTTTGTCCAGGGGACTTATCAAAAAGGATGTCCAAAACAGCTGTTCGACTCCCTCTCCCACACCTTTCGCCTATCTACCTTTCCGCTAATGGTTCGCTTTGATGAACCGCTCAGCCCAGTAAGAAGTCACAGTTGTGGTAAAAAAAAAAATGTCATCTGGTTATTGATATCTTATGATGATTAATTGAAGATGATGATTATACTAATTTGGTGTGAAGGTAATCGTAATATTGTTCAGACTTTTTTCATAGATTTCATATAAAATTTGGATATATGTTTATTGTTGTTGTTGAACATTGTCGGCGTCGTGTTTCACTTATTTTTGCCACAGACGGGAGATGAAGGGCAAATATTGCTTTATGGGAAGGCTTTTAGGGATAACTGCCAGCATTTACATGTTGTATGCGGGAAAAGCCTGGAAACTCCCAAAAGATATTCTTGCATACATTGTCATAAATACCATTGAGTCTTTTTGTTTCTGAAAACAACCGAATGCCGTCAGCGGATTTGAGTCTGATCCTTTTTGTATGCCAGTGAAAAATGTTACAACTGGGCCACGAGTCAGAAAATAAATATTTTTTTTTTGTCATTGTCATTGTGTTTGTTATTGATACATTATTTGTTAAATATTTTTTGTTATTGATGCATTTTTTGCTAAATATTTTGTGTCATTTTTATTATAAATATTTTTTCGTCATTTTTTTGTTATTATTCTCATTATAATTGTAAATATCTTTTCATGCTGTACATTATAAGCCAGAGTGCTTTAATACGAAAAAAAGCGAATCGAAGCGAAAGTTCGTCCAATTCAAAGATGATCAACAAATGACCGTTAAACGGAAAAACCTTTCATTGAACTGGAGGAGTCGGTGCGGACATAGTTAACGGAAAAAAATAATATTATCAATTTTTACTTCCTGATTAAAGTTGAATGTGCTACAAATCTGCCATTCAAAATGGCGAATGATGCGAAAGTGCTCAACTTTTGGAAATGTTGTGAAAGATTTTCATATTTGGAAAGTGTGTGTGATTTTCCCAAGTGAAAGTGTTCAGTATTTGAAACAATAATGATATGATTATTAATATTTCAATTGACTCTTTCTTAATATCTAGTTCATTTTTTAGTAAATTATAATACGAAACTTAGAGTTAATTTCAAAAAACTATAAAAACAAAAGAATTTATTCTTTCAATCAATTATTATTCCATCAAATTTACTTATTGAAATAGTAATTGGTCAAAATTATTACTGATCAGGACTGAGCATTATAAATCTGTAAGAAGACAGCCTTTCCATTAATTAGTCATTCATCTAAAATAATGTATTCGTATAGAAAGTAATGTATGTAAATACATTAATATATAGAAAATCTTTCCATTATCTAAAATAATACATTTCAAAAGGTTTAATGTTAGGCTCAAGGTGATTGGAGGTTTTTAATTTACAAAATAATAAATAGTGAACATTCCTACAGAAAAGATTCCATGGCTATACATATTTAAAGTTGCGTGGGTACCTATTTATACATATAATAAATATTGCATTTTTTGAAACATAAAGAAGTGTATAACATGTGGATAAAAAATAACCATTTTTTAAAATATACCAAAGGGAATAATAATTTTTATGGAGATTTAAATGGCAATACTAAAAGAAACCGAGACTATAAATAGAAGCGTGGGACGTAAGTAATATTAAATATTTATAATACTCCACTCACTTTGATGCATTTGTTTTCGTGTATTTTTCTAATACTTAAGTCACAGAAGGTATTTTTCTGTTGATACTAAATATAACAATTTGAAATGCCTTTTGAGAATTTAGAAAAGAGGCAAATGAAACATTTGAGACAAAATTATATGTTCTAAGAGTTAACATTTTGAGCAATAAAAACTCTTAATATTCTTTACAGTTGCCCACGCTATATTTATTTATATTTTTCTTAGACGCATGATGGTTTCCAGTACATTTAGCTTATTTATTTATTAAAAGCTTATTTATTAATTCTATTTTAAAATGCTTAGAAGCAATTCAAATACATTTAATATTTGTTGTCTAAAATAATGTTTTCCAACAGAATGTTACAAAGAATGTTTTTTATCAGTTTTTGTTTGTTTAAATGTTTACAATATTTTAATGAAATGAATGCAAAAGCTTTAAACACACACAAAAACATATATTTCAAACAAAATATGTATTTTTTGTGCAGTTACAATTATTTAATCCCAAATACAAAATTATATTATTGCAATTTAAGTCTTTCCATTATCTAAAATAATGTATTTGTATAGATAGTAATGCATGCAAATACATTAATACATAGAAAATATTTCCATTATCTAAAATAATGTATTCCAAGCAGCATAATGTTAGGCTCAAGGTGGTTGGAGGTTTTTAATTTACAAAAAAAATAAATAGTGAACATTTCTACAAAAAGATTCCATGGCTATACACATTTAAAGTTGCGTAGGTGCCTATTTATACATATAATAAATATTACATTTTTTGAAACATAAAATAATGTATAGCATGTGGATAAAAAATAACCATTTTTTAAAATATACCAAAGGGAATAATAATTTTTATGGAGATTTAAATGGCAATACTAAAAGAAACCGAGACTATAAATAGAAGCGTGGGACGTAAGTAATATTAAATATTTATAATACTCCACTCACTTTGATGTATTTGTTTTCGTGTATTTTTCTAATACTTAAGTCACAGAAGATATTTTTCTGTTGATACTAAATATAACAATTTGAAATGCCTTTTGAGAATTTAGAAAAGAGGCAAATGAGACATTTGAGACAAAATTATATGTTCTTAGAGTAAACATTTAAGCAATAAAAACTCTTAATATTCTTTATAGTTGCCCACGCTTTATTTATTTATTTTTTTCTTAGACTCAAGATGTATAAAACATATATGTTTTTGTTTTTCAGTACATTTAAGGCTTATTTATTTATTAAAAGCTTATTTATCTGTTTTATTAGAAACTGTTTAGAAGCAATTCAAATGCATTTAATATTTGTTGTCTAAAAGAATGTTTTCCAAACAACATAATATTACAATGAATGCTTTTTATTTTTAGCTTTTTGTACGTTTAAATGTTTACAATAATTTGAGGAAATGAATACAAAAAGCTTTAAACGCACAACAACACAAAAACATATATTTCAAATAAACTGTGTAATTTTTTTTTTGTGAAGTTAAGATTCTTTAATCCCACAAATGCAAACTTCTATAATATCTAGCAGACTACTAAAAGAAATAAATTAATTTTTGCTTGAAGTATGTCCATCTATCGTGAAGTAGCTAGATTGTGTTTTGCATAAAAAAAAAAAAAAAAAATGTTTACTTTCTTTTTTCTATCATAATTCTGAAAGTATCTATTATAATTTGATTTAAAATTATAATAGATACTTATTATTGATAATTATTATAAATGTTCACTCTTTACTTATTTAATTTTTTCTTAGATGTATGATGTATAAAACATATATGTTCTTGTTTTTCAGGACATTTAAAGCTTATGTATTCATTCAAAGCTTATTTATCAATTTTATTATGAACTATTTAGAAGCAATTCAAATGCATTCTACATTTGTGATCTAAAATAATGTATTCCAAACAACATAATATTACAAATAATGTTTTTTTTTTTCCCGCAATTTAATGTAAGGAATGAAAAAGCTTTAAACACATATTTCTAATAAACTGTGTCATTTTTTTTGTGAAGTTACAATTCTTTAATCTCAGACACAAAATTATGTTATTGCAATTGGTTAATATCTAGTAGACTATCTGAAAGATTGAAATTAATTTTTATTTGAAGTATGTCCATCTGTTGAGAAGTAGATGAATTATATTTTGCATTAAATTAAAAAAAAAATTGCTTTCTTTTGTTCTATCATGATCCTTAAAGTATCCATTGCAACTGTGCATCCTGTGCGTTTAGGAGAAATGTCAGTAGGCCTCGAGATTCCCGCCTGAGAAGAAGTACAGCGTAACCGCCGCTGCCGCTGTGAAACATTTAATTTGTAATCTCAAATCCCGTGAGGAAATATCTGTATTTTCCGTTTAGAAGTGGAATTCTTCCAGGAATCAATTATATATCTTTAAATGTGTGAAATTTTATCTATAGTCAATTGTTTGTTTGTGGTGCTTGTGCTCGTATACATAAAGATGTGAGTTCTCAACCCTGTGTTTCAAATCACAACTCAACTACACCCAGTTATAATCCAACTGCACAGCTGGCAAAAGTACACTACTATAATTTTGTTTCAAGAAACATTTGGCGCATGATGCTTTAAAATTATTCTACACATAAAAAGGGAAAAAAGTATTAACAGGAAACAATTTGAATATTATAGATGTCTAACATAATTTAAAGTATAAATAATTGCTTAAATTAATATTTAAACTATTAAATTAGTATAATATAATAGTTTAAATTTAATATTTTTAAAAAATTAATGAAATAAATTAATAATATTAGGATAAATTAATATTGGATTTAAATTTTTAAAATTTGATTGCAAAATTTATTTAACAGACGAGATTTAGAACATAAATTATTGCAGTAAAATTAAAATAAATATTTTATTCTCTATTTTCCAAATGAAAATATATTATTAATCCAAAAAATCAATATTTTATGCCATCGAGTTTTATTCTGATTATTTTTAATGAATTATTGAAATCTAATATTTAAATTAATATAGGACTTCATTTTTTAAAATTTTTATTGTAAAATTTATGTAACAGAATAGATTTTGACAAAAATTATTGTAGTTAAATTAAAATAAATATTTTATTATTCCAAATTTTAGAAAATGAAAATTTATTATTAATCAAAAAGTTATTTTTTATGTCGTCGATTTTTATTCTTATTATTTTAACGAATTATAAATAAAATAAATTTTATTAAAAAACAATACTATTGAAATGTCTATAGATATTTTAAGTTGTTTTCAAAATAAAGTCGTTTAAAGAATTCTATTCATAGTTGCATTTTACTGAAAAATTATTATTCAAAATTTTCAAAGGTATGAAAAATACATCTCTTGTAAACATATATTAGCTCAAGAAAATGGAGAAAATCCTGGAGTGAAATACTTTTCTTATAATGTTATAGTTCATTTGGAAAGAATATGAAAATTACGCATGGTATTATTTAATTTTAATAATATAATATAATAATAATTATTTTAACTTAATTTATTTAAATAAAGATAAAAAATATTTCTTGGGACTTTTTGTGTCTGAGTTGTCTAACGAACAAGTCGACAATTTTATTTCACTAGTGGTACACATTTTAATCATTGGAGAAAAAACTAGGGAATTCAATAAAAATTGAGGGCATAAGAATTTTACTTCGGTAATGGGATGGATTGCCTGCTTGGAAATTGCCTATTTTCCTTCAATATGACAAGAAATTTCTATACACTTACTTCAGAAAGTCTTCCAGAAAACAAAAGTAATATGCTATGGAAGACTATGTTATAATGTAGCAATTGTCCTTTTCTGTAGTATTCTTTAACAACTCTTGTTCCAATGCTGCCTTATTAATAGCTAAGATGCCTACCCTCCTTAAGGTATATGAATAATTATTAAATTTTTAATCACATCAGACATTAATTACATCACAGTGGTAAAAACGAGTAAATTCGATGAAAATTATGGCATAGGAGTTTCACTTCATTAATGGAACTGTCTGCTTAGAAATTGCCTAGTTTCTTTCAAATGATAAGAAATTCGTAAAAAATATCTTCAGAAAGTCTTCCAAAATGAATTATTTCTCTTATGTTATAATGTAGCAATTGTTCTTTTCTGTAGCACTCTTTAGCAACTGTTGTTGCAACAGCCACTGTTGCCTTATTAGTGGTTAATAACGAAGATATCTACCATCGTTAAATATATGAGCACTTATTAAATTTTCAATAACATCAGGCATTAATCTAGATAAATTGTATAATTTGTGTACATACTAATTTAAAAATTTTTTTTTGTTATTTATTTCAGGAAATGTGCAATAAAATCATATTACATAAAATTAAACAATAAACAATAAATGCAATTTATTAAAGTCAGTTGTTCCACTGTATAATTTATGTTTAGTAATAGAAATTAGCTTGTAGTTGTGTCTGCTTAGCTAATTCGCACCGATTATTGAAATTCAATAGGAAACGGAAAAAAAAAATGTTTTATATTTATGCTTTACTGATCACTTATGTAAACAGTAAGTATCATAACTATCCTAAATGATATCTATAAATAAGCATTCTAATTTAAATAAAGTGACTTAAGCGTGTATTTATCCATTCAGAACAATGTTCTGGAAAAAAATACTTTGCTAAACACTTCTCCAAGTAAACCGATTCTATTCTTCAAAAGACGGTTATTAAGCAGAACCAATGCCTTTCGGATGTTTTCTTTCTGGGACTTATGTATCTTCATTGGGACTTATGTATCCACATCACTTGATTTCCCGTAAGAACCTACAAAAATAGCTAAAAGCGATCCTGATAGCATTGAGGCAAAAGAATAGAAATTCGCAAATCACTAGTTAAATAATTAATGACCTGTGACTAAGCACTGCCGATGTTTTTTTTTATATTATTATTATTGTTTTACTTTTATTTCCCTTCCATTCTTGCCGTCGGTCGGCCAATACATCAGAAAAGCGATAAGAAAAAGCAATTAAATATTCGCCATAGCTTTTGGATTCTGGGGTTCCAGAACGATAATGGTTTTATCCTTTTTCCGGGAGAATTAATTATTGAAAAGAGGAGCATTCTACCGATGCAACCGTGCGGTGATAAATAATTCGAAAATATTAATTTGTCGCCATTTTTTTTTTGTCTTCCTCTTTGCCCAACTTTCCTGCGGTTGTTATTCTTCTTGCTTCAATTTTCGACCGATGTTCCATGGGTGATTAAAACGCTTTAAACGAATGTTAATTTGAGTCGTTATTACAACTGTCGACGTGTATCGCCCGGCTTTATTACTTCTTGATAACGGGGCCCCGGCAGATAACGGAGTTAATCTGGAATGCTGTCTTTTCTTTGTTTTCTTTCCGTCATGGAGTGAGGTATTATTCTTTGTTTCAATTTCGTTCTTCAATTACGCGAAAGGAAAGACGTAATGAAGATTGTGCTGATAGTGTTTAATTCGAGTAACTTTCTGACAATATCGTGTAATGGCTTGTCATGAAGAAAGAAGAGTGTGATTTGATAATTAATTAAGTTTTGCTCATATACTGATTAGTTGAATTAAGTAGGTTAAATAATGATTATTATTATACATTTTTTTCTGTTGTTTAAGTAACAGACAATTCATTTAATTATCTCGAGAAATATTTCTTGTATTATTAAAAGAAATAATATGTCATTACATAAATAGTTAGTTTTAGTGCTAGTGTGTGTTTATAACCCAATGTTATCCTATTGGATATTGAGCAAGAAAGCACAGCTTTGAATCCATTGACACCAGGCTTTTACATATGATGCTTTCCGAGCTGTTGATGGTGATGATAAGGATCGATGGTGATTGTAACGACCTAATGTAAGCTGCTCGAAAAGTTGAATGGTAAGATATTTTTAATATTTGTTCTCATACGATGTGTAAGTGTAGGGCTTTGATATTCTTAGTTGTTAATGAAGGTGCTGAACCCTCCTTTACCCATCGTTTAACTGTTCGGGAGATACCACTTGAAATATGATTTCTAAAAAAATATAGATAAAATTTCTTATACAATGCGATACAAAAAGATTCTACATTGTAAATTACGCGAAAGGAAAGATCTAATGAAGATTCTGCTGATAGTCTTTAATTCGAGTAACTTTCTGACAATATCGTGTCCTGACTTGTCATGAAGAAAGAAGATTGTGATTTGATAATTAATTAAGTTTGCGTCAGATACTGATTAGTTGAATTAAGTAGGTTAAATAATGATTATTATTATACATTTTTTTCTGTTGTTTAAGTAACAGACAATTCATTTAATTATCTACATTTGAAGCAATCTTTTTGTATTATTAAAAGAAATAACATGGCATTAAATCAATAGTTATTTTCATAACCAAATGTTATCCTATTGGGTGTTGGACAAAAAAGCACAGCTTTGAATCTATTGACGACATACTTTACATATGATGCAATCCGGAGATTTGATCTCGATGGTGATTATTAGCGACCTAATGTAAGTTTTTTAGCAAGTTGGCTGGTAGAAGATTTTAAGTCCTGACTTGTCATGAAGAAAGAAGATTGTGATTTGATAATTAATTGCGTTTGCGTCTCATACTGATTAGTTGAATTAAGTAGATTAAATAATGATTATTATTGTATATTTTTTTCTGTTGTTTATGTAACAGACAATTCATTTAATTATCTACATTCCGAGCAATCTTTCTTGCATTATTAAAATAAATAATATGCCATTAAATCAATAGTTGGTTTCATAACCCAGTTCCATTCTATTGGATATTCAGCAAGAGAACATAGCTTTAAAATCATTAAAAACATGCTTTACATATGAGGCTTTTCGGAGATTCAATTTCGATGGCATTTAGTTATTTATAAGGCCCTATAGTTATTGTGTAATGTGTATCGATAAGTTAATAAATATATATTATAAGTAGTAAGGATCGATAGTTATGTAGCCCAATGTAAGATGCCTGACAAGTTGCCCGGTAGGAGAATTTTAATATTTTTTTTATACAACCTGTAAATATAGGGCTATGGTAGTTAATGAAAGTGTCCACTCATCTTTATCCATCAGTGGTTTCGTGAGATACCACGTAAAACATGAGGTTCACAATTTAAAAAATCTATATCAATTTCTTATACTACGAGGTACAAAACAATTTTAAATTTTATTCTTATATTATTGAAGCATCGTTTTCTTTCTAATAATCATTCTGATATTGTATGATATTTACAAGATAGTTAACGAGTTAAATAACATACAATTGCTATGATATTAAATGAAAAAATTGCTATGAGATTAGACGAAATTTATCCGACTTATAATAAAGGTTTAGGAAAAGGAAAGTTTATTTTATTTTATTTATTATTTCTTAGGTGGGATAAGGTATTAGTATTTGTTTTGGTTTCTTGCCTTCGATTATGAAAAGGAAACGGATGATGTAATAAAGATAGTATAGATACTGTTTAATATAAGCAATTTCCTGACAATTTCATGAAGAAAGAAGATAATGATTGATAATAAACTAATTTTGTGTCTGGTATTTGTGAAAAAAAAGTATAATAATAACTAAGCGAATTTCATTTTTTAGATTTTTATACGGCATATATATATATATATATATATATATACATATACAGACAAATTACATAATTTTTTTTTTATTTTCAACAAAATTCTTTAGAATTTCACGTATATCTAAACAAAATGAAAAGAAAAACACAATCAAGTCATGACCAAAATTTTATAAATAAGCTTGATTTTTTTAAATTATACCAGTTTTCAAAGCATTTTTAACCTTCAGTTGATGAAAACTTCAATTGTTTAAAAGAATTTCAATTTTTCGAGTTTATGATAGAAAATATGGAGTATTGTTCTGAATACAAAAATATACAATTCATGTAGATTTTGATAACATAAATTAGTGAAATATGTATTTAAATAATGTATACCAGCATTTTAAAAGGTCCACGAATTCCCTTCACCAACTGAATGTCACTTTACAGTAAATATTTAGTCACTTTATAGTAAATATTTAGTCGGCCTTTACAGTAAATATTAAAATTGTATTTTGTTAAATGTTATTATGGCAAAACCACAATAACTGTTTAGATTTGAAATTTTCATTGAAGTTTACATGCTTTTTCAATCTAAAATTTATGAATATTTTGTGCTTTATGTTTGATTTTTAATGTTTCTTCTTTTGTGCTGCGTTTATTATCTTTATCTTCTTTAATTGAAATCTGCATGGTACACATTTCTGTAAAAAATACATGCTAATCTGAATTATAAACTGGTTGCTAGAAAGTCAGTTATTATGGACAATTTTAATTCTGTTGTTCAAGAATTTTAAGACAATTTTAATTCTAATATCCAAGAATTTTAGGAGAATAATTTTAATTCTGTCATCCAAGAATTTTAGAAGAATAATTTTAATTCTGTTATCCAAGATGATAAAAAATGTGAGCAATTTTACGAGTAAAAATGCTGTTTTGCTTGCTTTTTAAGATAAGAAAATCATTATATTCTTATTTATATTTCTAAATATAAAATTCGTTTTATATTAATTTATAATAGCTTTGAACTTTTTATGATCTGCAGAACGCTGTAATGGAATTTAAAAATTGCTATGAACTTTGGCATGGACATATGGTGAAAAAAAAAAACTGAAAGATGATTAGTTGATTTTACATGCATATATTTTCATTGCGTGTGTATAATGTATTAATTATGTTTCTTCAACAAAATCAAAAAATTTATGCAGCAATCTTTGACTGATCACTGTGAAAGAACGCCTCTCAAATTTTACTAACTTTGTTGAAAATGTCTTCTCTGCACAAATATTAGTTTAATTAACATTTATTAATGAATATTTACTTTAGTTAATTTATTAATGAATATTTACTTTAGTTAATTTATTAATGAATATTTACTTTACTCACTTTTAGTTTTTAGTTATCAATCAGTATTAATTTCAAAGTAATTTAATAAGAATATATTGTGGTTATTATCCTATGTATTAGAGCAACATATAGATAACAGATAGTAAAGCATATATATAGATATATTTCAATGATAGATGGTAAAGAGATTCCAAATGGGGCTACACCATCTTCAATGAAATTACTGAACTGAAATTACGAAATACAATTGCGTATGTGATATGCATATTTTGAAGGACTTGTAATTCTCTTGTAATTTGACTCTTGTAATTCTCCTTAAAAACTTGTTCGGATGCCTTGATTGTCTATTTTTTATTTATATTATATTTATTTTATGTTATTATATTTTTATTATTATAAAATTTATATTTTCAATAAAAAAAGCTCTTTTATTTTGTTTTTATTCATATTAAATGCATCACACAATTTATTCGACTATTTATACTATATAATTTCGACTGCTTTTCGTAAAAATTTAACTAATACAAAACTCTTTTAACAATTGGTTAATAACCATTTTTAATAAATTTAATAAAACATTATTATTGAAAATATTTTTATGAATTCAAAATAAAGATATTGTATATTCTAATTAAAAACAACAACATTTGTTTAGACGAATATACTATGGAATTATATTCCATCTAAATATATTTTCATTATCATGCACAATAATTTTCATTAATTGTTCTTTGCCTAAAAAATTAAATAATTTAAATATTTAATATAAAACTATATGTTAATATGCGAAAATTATAAGCAATTAATAAATATAATTTTCTTTTAAATGGAAGAGTTTTATAGAGTTTATAAATTCCGTTTTGAAATATAAGAATTTTAAATATATTTTTGCTATTAAAAAAAAATTTTCTCATCATTTTGAAGACAATTTTTACAACCGTTTGACAGAAACATTCTAAATAACTTAGAGAAGAACTCTTTTAGAAAATATTTTATCCCTGTTTTAAAATGTTAACAAATTAACCAATAAATTCATAAGAAAACGAGAAAAAAAAAACCCCGAAATCATTTCCAGTTCAAACAAAATTAATTTGCAAAATGGTCTCATTTCGAGGAAAATTCACACATTCCGGATTCATTTCCTCTTAAAATAAAATAAAATTCTGAAATCGCAAAAAAAGTATTTTTTTTTTACATCCGAGCGATGATGGAAAGAAAAAAGTAAAACACGTAAAAAGGAAAAAAAACCTAACTTAATAAGGAAATAAATTTAATTTTTAAGCAAATATTCCATGACACATTTTACTCAACCGCTAAACAAGGAATAAAAAATTACAACCTGCAAAACCAACAGTGTTGGCTCTGAGAAGTCATTACTCTTTTACCGCTACTGAGTCAGCATGGGTAAAAGAGTAATTTTTACTCTTTCCCAAAATGCAGATTCAGCAGAAAGTTTGCCTTTCCTTCAGAGTTTGTTTGCCTTTCATAAGTGTGGAGCAGCTCCCCCAGCTCCCTCTGAGGATAGTTTCTAAAAGTACGATTTTTTTTGGTGTCAACCATCGCGAAATGGAGAATTAAAAACTTATAAAATTATGCTCAGTAATTGTAATGCGAAAATGTTTCCTGCACGAGTTATTTATTAATACCAAGAAAGAAAAAAAATTGCTAACCTTACAATTTTAAAGATTTTTTTTAATGCTAAATAAGGAATTATTAATTCTGTAAGCTTTTAAAGATTGTTTACCAGCGAGAAAATGGTAGAACAGAAACTTTTTCCATACATAAATTATGTTAATTACGAATTACACTGAATTTCTTGCTCTATTTTGGCTTTTGCAATTAATTGTTTTAACTTTTGCATTTGTTGGTACACAATGTCTTCGTCATCTTAATTAAAGTTTTCTTATTTATTTCATTCTTATCAGTTAAGAGTTACTTATCTATTTGTTTGTTTGAAGTTAAAATGCGTTGATATCAACTAATGTCATATTTTTTTTAATTTGGTTTTGGTTTTGAACATGTTTATTAATATTTAATTTTTTGTATATCTAGGGATATTTAAGTTATCACGTTTATTTATTTTTATAAAAGATTATTCTTTATACATAATTTTGCTGAATTTGTTACACATTTGCACTTCTAAAGTACAGTAGTACAGTACAGTAAGTAGTACAGTACTAAAGTACAGTAAGAGTACAGACTTGTCTGACAGTAGTAGCTACTAAAATACTAAAGTTTTACTATTTTAACGTATTGCCAATATCATGAAATTTCAAAAAGGTTCAATTAGTTATAAATTTACTTCCTTCATGCAAAACCAATAGCTACTTCTTGTAATACCTTTTCTTTTAAGTGGGGTTTACTATTTTTCAAAATCTGGTAAACAACAGAGAAACTTTGTAAACAATCTGTATTCATACTAATTCAAAAAGAAATTTCAAAAAAAAAAATTGTAAAAAAAAACTGATGAGAAATTTTGCATTTCTTTAAAAAAAACTTTTTTTTTAATACATTATATATTTAAACTTCTATTTTAGAAAGAAACGAAGAAAAAAAAATTAAAGAAATTCTAAAAGGTCTATTGATGAAAGTTAGTTAAATTTCTACACTTCCAATGCCAATAAAATTTTATGTTCGTTCTAGGGTAATGCTAACTCTACACTAATTTCATTAATTAAAGTGTAGAAATAAAGGAGCCCTCTCATTAGTGAGGCGGTTGTAAGACGCGTGCGTTTGACAGCTACGAAGCATTCTTCATTAGAGCATTCATATTGCTTTATTAAATTGTCTGTCCAATCAGTGAAATACAATTTGACAATTCTGTTAAATGAAGTCAGTTAGAAACGTCACATGATTTACAATTCTTAGTTTAAAAATTACTTTAAGTGATTGGAATTAAGGACTTATTTGTATACAGATGAATCTTTAATTAAATTTTATAATTTAATTAATATATGGTTAAATTATAATGAATTAGATATTTGGCAATACTTATATTACATTTTAATATTTCACTTATTAATATTGTTACATAAATTAATGTTTTAATCAAAGAGCAGTTTAGTTCTTACTGTTAATTAATTGTGCATTTTGTAAGCCAACTATACTAAAAAAAGAAGTGACTGAATAAGAAGTTAATAAGCAAGAGCAACCTTTATTTCTTTCATTATCATAAAGTAAGATTTAATTCTTTATTTCTACCTTGTTCTTGAATTGCGCAGAAAGAAAGACATAATAAATATTTTGTTGATCTGTCTTTCAGGTATAATTTGTAATGAATAAAAGATTATTGCAATTTCATATTTAATTAAAGTTGTGTGATAATAAATAATAAATTTATATTTTCAACCAAAAAATTATCTTTTATTATCTTTTTAAGCTTAACCACTTTTACTATATAATTTAATCAAGTATTGATAGTGTAGTTAAACAGTTATTTAGTTAGTTATTGATAGTTTAAACTTGGTGAGTAATTATTGGTAGTTTAATAACCATTATTATTAACTATAATTAAATATTAATATTTAAAATATGTTTATGCATTTAAAATAAAGATATTGATAGTATATTCATAATGCGATGTTTGTAGAGATAATTTTAAAAGAATACATATGCATATGCAGCTATATTAAGCATTTTTAATCCATCCAAATATATTTTTAAAATCATTCCCATCATTTTCTTTGATTGTTCTTTGAATGAAAAATAAAATAATTGAAATATTGAATATTAAAGTAATATGCTGAATAATAAGTAATTAATAAATATAATTTTCTTTTAAATTAAAGCGCTTTCCTATCAGAAAATTATAATTTCCGTATAGAAGTGCAATAATTTTAAATATATTGTTGGCATCGTAACAATTTTTTCACAGTTTGCAAGAAAGCTTTTACTATCGTTTGACAGAAAAATTCTAAATAACTTAGAAAATGCTTAAAAAAACAAAAAAAACATGAACTCTCGTTTAAAATGTGTACAAATTACACCAATAAATTCATAAGAAACAGTGAGAAAAAAATTAAACCCGAAATCCCTATTCAAACTATATGAATTTGCAAAAGGGTCTCATTTCGAAGAAAAATTCACACATTCCTAATTCATTTCCTCTTAAAATAAATTATATAAAATTACCAAATTGCAAAAAAGTACTTTTTTCTACATCCGAGCGATGATGGAAAGAAAAAGTAAAACATATAAAATGAAACCAAACCAGAAAAGTCACTTAATAAGGAAATAAATTGAATTTTTAAGCAAATATTCCATGACACATTTCACTCAACCGCTAAACGAGGAGTGAAAAAATTACAACCTGCAAAACCAACAGTGTTGGGTCTGAGAAGTCATTACTCTTTTACCCCGACTGAGTCAGCATGGGTAAAAGAGTAATTTTTACTCTTTCCAAAAATGCAGAGTCTGCAGAAAGTCTGCCTTTCCTTTAGAGTTTGTTTACCTTTCATAATTATGGAGTAACTCCTCCAGCTCCCTCTGAGGATAATTTCTAAAAGAAAGATTTTTTTGGCATCAACCCTCGCGAGACGGAGAATTAAAAACTTATAAAATTATGCTCAGTAATTGTAATGCGAAAACGTTGCCTGCACGAGTTTGACGGTAATACGAAGAAAGAAAGAAAATTGCTTACCTTACAATTTTGATATATTTTTTATGCTAAATGTGGAATTAGTAATTCTGTAATCTTTTAAGGATTGTTTTTCCAGCGAGAAAATGGTAGAACACTAAATTTTTCCGTACATAAATTATGTTAATTACGAATTAGAATGAATTGTTTGCAGTATTTTGACGCTTACAATTTTTGTTTTAATTTTGGGATTTGTTACGTCTTCGTCACATTAATTAAATATTTTCTTACTTATTTTATTGTTATATGTTAAGATTTTCTTTCTACCAATCTATTTAGTTAAAATGCATTGATACCAACTAATGTCAGATTTGTTTTTTATTTAGTTTTGCTTTTGAAGCTGAAAGATATTGTTTATCAAATTCAATGATTTTGTATATCTTGGGATATTTGAATTAGCGCATTTATTTATTTTTGTAAAAGATTATACATTTTATATAATTTTATTATTTCCATACTTTTTATGTAATGTTTAATGTTTTTATTATCATTATTAATTACTTTTTCTCAATTTCCTTTTGAAAATAAGCTATAAAAGAAACTACAGCCGAAATTAAGAATTAAAAATAAATTTAATTCTGTTGAATATTTCTGAGAAAAAGCATAAAATAAAATAAGAAGAAAATTGTTTATCTTCAATTTATATGATTTTTTTTTCAATGCAAAATAATTCGTTAGTGAATCAGAATAAATGTTTACTATGGAGAAGAGTTTTGCAACGTAAATGAGGTAAATTTTGAATTGCAATGAATCACTCAGCTCAATAGTGAAATAGTTATAGTAGTCCAAGAGGATTTAGATTCCAAGCTGTTAATGGAGTTCATTTTAAATCACTTGTTTCAGGAAAGAAGATACTTGATGATAATTGTGACATCAAATGCAGGAGTCTAGCGTCTAATTTCTGGCTGGTAGGTGAGGTTCCTATATTGTCTGCTATAGGTAACGGATGTGTGGTACAATAATCCTTAAAAACTTTCTGAAATTCACTGCCTCCTCCTATATCCTACTGTATCTGTTACCTGTTATTTATATTTATATGAGGATTACCAATGTAAAAAAAAAAAAAAAAAACGAAACAGCTTAGTATTATTTTAATTTGTTAAAGATTTAAATTTCTCTGAGACAGCCATTTTGTGCTATATTTATTTTCAACAAAAGTACAATTAATCAATTTAATAAAACTTTTTCGTTATTTCAGTCTTTTTTTTTTCTTTTTGATTATTGAGATATTCGTTATTTATTTGTTGTCTAAATATTTTGTTATTGACGTCCAATTGTTAAAAACGTGAGGAAATTATATTATAGCTTGCAATTTATTTTACATTGTAGGTTATAGTTATAGGCAATTTATTCATTATTGGTAAGTTTACCAAGTTAAAAAAAAAATGTGTATTCCGTTTTCAATAAAACTATAAAAATTAACTGGTGAAGATAAATTTTTTAAAATTTTTTTTGCAGAGAATTGATTTTAAATATTAAAAACAAAGAAAGAAAAAATAAATCGATAAAAAAATTCTAAAGATTCAATAAATGTTTTTAAATATATGTAAATAATTACTTTAAAAAATTAAAATATCGTGTCTAAAAAATTATATGATTTTAATAAATGCTATTTTTCAAAATTATCTTAAATGCTTCATAAATAAAGTAATTTTTTGTACATAAATCCTGAAAATAAACCTAGTATAAAAATATCTTTTTAAAAAATTTACTTTATGACAAAAGGCTTGTATTTAAGCATAGTAAAAAAACCCATGTTAAGAGCCTCTGTTTTAATGTATTCTAAATATTTGCAAAAAAGTTGTCAGCAGAAATGATCTGAGAATCCAATGATGCATTGGAAATAACATCATGAAATTTCAAAAAGGTTGAATTAGATAATTTACTTCCCAAATGATATTTCATTACCAAAGTCAACCTTAGGTATTTCCAAAACCGTGGTGGGGCAGGGTGTTAATACACGTGCAGTTAACAGCTGGGATTCATCCTCGCAACACTGAATTTCCTACACATTTACAGTTCTAGTAACCGATGATTTGAATACTCTTCTCTGGCATGTAAAAAATAACTAATACTATGCCACGTGGGGTTTACTATTTCAGAAGGCATTGGAAACAACAACACTATGAAATTTAAAAAAAGTTCAAGTAGCTATAAATTTACATTTTCATTATTTAGTGCACAAGTTTTCTTTTATTTACTTCTCGTAGTATTTTGTTGACTACTTTTCTTTTAAGTAGGTTTCTTTCAAGAGAAGCAGTTCTGTTTAATTTTACATCTGTTTCAAAAATTTACTTGAACACAACAGAAAACAACTTTAACTCTTCGAATCCTACTGGAGTACTGTCTGTAGAATTCATTCTAATTAAAAAAAACATATCATCAGTCATGCTTGTTAGTTTATTGCAATGCCTTTTTTTACACAGATACTGTAAAAAAAAAAGAACTAATGAGAAAAGTAGCTTTTGTTTACGTTTCTTTAAAAAAAAAAAATAATTCATTATTTTTTCAATACTAGAGGCCACTAAAGCACGAACTATTTATTTAAACTTTCATTTTACAAAAAAAAAACGGAGAAAAAAATTTAAACCAAATCTAAAAGTACTATTGAAGAAAGTTACTTAAACTTCTACACTTCAAATCCAACGAATATTTTTTTTTTTATGTTCTTTCTACAATAATGCAAACTCTACACTAATTTCATTAAATAAAGTGTAGAAATAAAGAGCTCTCTCATTAGTGAGGCGGTTGTAAGACGCGTTCATTTGCCAGCTATGAAGCATTCTTCATTAGAGCATTCATATTGCTTTATTAAATTGTCTGTCCAATCATGTGAAATACAATTTGACAATTCTGTTAAGTGAAGTCTATTAGAAACGTCAAATAATTTACAATTCTTAGTTTAAAATGACTTTAAGTGATTGGACTTATTTGTACACACAGAATTAGTAATTAATTTTTATAATTCAATTAATATATGAGTAAATTATAATGAATTAAATATTTTGCAGTACTTATATTGCAGTTTAATAATTCACCTATTAATATTATGACCATAAATTAATGTTTCACTCAAAGGTCAGTTTTGTCTAATGATATATTCTTTAAATAATGTTTTTTTCTTTTTCAAAATACATATTTTTTTTTTTTTTAAAAATCACAAGTATGCATTCTTAGAACTAAAGTCAATATATTTTTTATCTCGTTTTATGTTATCTTTAGTTTAAAAATTTATTAAGTCCTTTATTTTTCTTTGTCTCAAAAATAAAATAATTTAAATATTGAATATAAAATTTTAAGTTAATATGCAAAATAACGAGCAAATTATAAATATAATTTTTTTTTTGAGCACTTTAAAAAACGAAATTTATATTTTCAGTACAGAATTATACTAATTTTAAATATACTACAGGTGTTAGCAGAATTTTTCATCGTTTGGAGGGGAAATTTTCTATAGTTTGATAGAAAAATTCAAAATTGCGTAGAAATACTTTTTTTTAAATATTTAATCTCTAGTTTAAAATGTGAACAAATTACACCAATAAATTCATAAGAAACAATGAGAAAAAAAATAAATCCGAAATCATTTCCTATTCAAAACAAAATTAATATTTCCGGATTAATGCAAAATGGTCTCATTTCGAAGAAATTTCATACATTCCGGATTCATTTCCTCTTAAAATAAGCTAATAAAATTCGCAAATCGCAAAAAAGGAATTTTTTTACATCCAAGGGATGATGGAGAGAAAAAATAAAACACGTAAAAAAGGAAAAAAACTCACTTAATAAGGAAATAAATTGAATTTTTAAGCAAATATTCCATGACACATTTTACTCAACCGCTAAACGAGAAGTAAAAAAATTACAACCTGCAAAACCGACAGAGTTGGCTCTAAGAAGTCATTACTCTTTTAACCCTACTGAGTCAGTATGGGTAAAGAGTAATTTTTACTCTTTCTTAAAATGCAGATTCGGCAGAAAGTTTGCCTTTCCTTCAGAGTTTGTTTGCCTTTCATAATTGTGGAGTAATTCCCCAGCTCCCTCTGAGGATAATTTCTGAAAGAACGATTTATTTTTTGGCAACAACCCTCGTGAAATGGAGAATTAAAAACTTATAAAATTATGCTCAGTAATTGTAATACGAAAATGATTCCTACAAGAGTTTTGGCAGAAATACCAAGACAGAAAAAAAAAATTGCTTACCTTACAATTTTGATGAATTTTTTTATGTTAAATATGGAATAATTAATTCTGTAAGTTTTTAAAGGTTGTTTACCAGACAGAAAATTATAGAACAATAAATTTTTTCATACATAAATTATGCTAATTACGAATCACAATGAATTGCCTGCTTAAATTTTTGTTTTAATGTTGAGATTTTTTGTTATACAATGTCTTTGTCACTTTAATTTTCATATTTATTCCATTCTTATCTGTAAATATTTTCTTGTTACTTATCTATTGGTTTATATGAATATAAATTGCACTAATATCAAATAACGTCAGACTTTTTTATTTGATTTTCGTTTTGAAATGTGAGACATATCAACATTTAATCCTTTTGTGTATCTAGGAATATTTGAATTATCACATTTATTTAGTTTTGTAAAAGATTATTAATTTCATTTTCAATTAAGATTGTCGCTGATAATGAATAGTGAAATTATTTTTTGAGCTGAAAAGATACTTTATTTTGCTTTGATACACATTCAATGTATGACGTAATTTATTCGACTATTGATAGTTTGAATTGCATTTCATCAAAATTTAACTGATACAAAAAGTTTAATAATGATTTAATAAAAAGTAATATTAAATATAATAATTATTCATATTTAAAATATTTTTATGCATTCAAACTAAAGATTTCGATAACATCAATAATATCGCGATATTTTTAGTGATAATATTAAAATAAAAATAAAAAGTTTTTTATACTAATTATGCATTTATATACCACACATTTTCAAAATCGTGCCCATCAATTTCAGCGATTGTGTTTTGTCTAAAAATAAAATAATTTAAGTACTGAAATTTAGTTTGAAATTATTATGAAAAAATAATGAGCATTTAATAAATATAAATTTCTTTTAAAATGAAGAACTTTGCAAACAGGAAAAATTATAATTTTAGTTAAGAAGTATATTAATTTTAAATATATTGTTGGCATCTTAACAATTTTTTCACCGTTTGAAATAAAATTTTTAATATCGTTTGACAGAAAAAATTTAAAAAACTTAGGAAATAATTTTTTGAAATATATTTAATCTCTAGTTTAAAATGTGAACAAATTAAATCAATAAATTCATAACAAAAAACGGCAAAAAAAGAAAAAAACCCGAAATCATTTCCTATTCAAATAAAATTAATTTGAAAATGGTCTCATTTCGAAGAAAATTCGCACATCCCGGATTCATTTCCACTCAAAATAAAAATATAAAATTCGCAAATGATAAAAAAGAGAATTTTTTACATCCAAGCGATGTTCGAAAGAAAAATTAAAACACGTAAAAAATTAAAACAAAACCAAAAAAAAACTCACTTAATAAGGAAATAAATTGAATTTTTAAGCAAATATTCCATGACACATTTTACTCAACCGCTAAACGAGGAGTAAAAAAATTACAACCTGCAAAACTGACAGTGTTGGCTCTGAGAAGTCATTACTCTTTTACCCCTACTGAGACAGCATGGGTAAAAAAATATTTTTACTCTTTCCTAAAATACAGATTCAGCAGAAAGTTTGCCTTTCCTTCAGAGTTTGTTTGCCTTTCATAATTCTGGAGTAACTCCCTCAGCTCACTTTGAGGATAATTTCAAAAGAAGGGGTTTTTTTTTTGCCATCAACCCTCGCGAAATGGAGAATTAAAAACTTATAAAATTATGCTCAGTAATTGTAATGCGAAAATGTTTCCTACACGAGTTTGGCGGTAATGTCGAGAAAGAAAAACAATTGCTTACCTTACAATTTTGAAGTAATGTTTTCATGCTAAATAAGGAATTAGTAAGTTTTTAAAGATTGTTTACCAGCGAGAAAATGGTAATACCGTAAATTTTTTCATACATAAATTATGTTAATTACGAATTACATTAAATTGCTGGCTATATTTTGTTTTTATTTTGATATTTGTTGTTATACAATGCCTTTATCCCCTTAATTAATGTTTTTCTTACTTATTTTATTGTTATCTGTTAAGATTTTCCTGCTACTTATATATCTGTTTATTTGAAGGGTAAATGCAATGATATCAACTAATATCAGATTTTTTAAATTTGGTTTTGGTTTTGCAGTGAGAAGTACATATCAACATTTAATCCTTGTATATTTATGGGTATTGGAATTAGCACATTTATTTATTTTTGTAAAAGATTATTCGTTTTTCAGAATTCTTTATATAATGTTTTTATAAACATTATTAACTATTTTTTCTCATAGTTAATTTTAAAACTTTTAAACGAAACCACTCCCGAAATAAAGAGTTAAATACTAATTAATTTATGATCAATAAACGATTTTGAATAGATAGTTTCAATTGTGTATTCCTCATTTTTTTATTTCTTTTCCTCTTTTATATAAAAATTTTATAATAGGTTGATAAATCCTGAGGCTGGTAAGCTCATCCCTTGAACTAGAGAGACCACTGAGAATTTAGAAGATATGAAAACAATAACTACTACTAATGCCACGTGGGGTTTATTATTTCAGAAGGTATAGGAAACGACAACATCATGAAATTTCAAAATGCTTCAATTAGTTATAAATTTACTTCCCACATACTATTTTATTATTTACTGCAAGTTTTTTTTTCTGTTATTTACTTTTCGTAGTATTTTTTTGACTATTTTTTTTTTTCAAGTAGGTTTCTTTCAAGATAATCAGTTCTGTTTAATTTCTCATCTGTTTCAGAAATCTACTTGAATACAACAGAAAGCAACTGGAGCTCTCTAAATCCTAAGAGAGTACAATCTGTAGAATTCATTCTAATTAAAAAAGTATCATTAGTCGTGTTTTTCAGTTTATTGCAAAGCCTTTTTTTACAAATATAATGTAAAAAAAAAAGAACCAATGAGAAAAGTATCTTTTATTTATATTCCTATAAAAAATAATAAAGAATTCATTATTTTTTCAATACCAGGGTCAATAAAGCATGAACTGTTTATTTAAACTTCTATTTAGAAAGGAATGAAGACAAAAAAATTGAACAAAATCTTAAAAGTGCTATTGAAGAAAAATAGCTAAACTTCTGCGCTTCAATTGCTACAAATTTTTTCTTCTATTCACTTTGCAATAATGATACGAATAATTTTTTTTTCTATTCATTCTACAGTAATGCAAACTCTACACTAATTTCATTAATTAATGTGTAGAAATAAAGAACCCTCTCATTAGTGAGGCGGTTGTAGGACGCGTGCGTTTGACAGCTACGAAGCATTCTTCATTAGCGCATTCATATTATTTTATTAAATTGTGTGTCCAATCAAATGAAATACAATTTGAGAATTCTGTTAAATGGAATCAGTTAGAAATGTTACATGACTCACAATTCTTAGTTTAAAATTATTTTAAGTAATTGAAATCAGGGGCTTATTTGTATACATATGCATCTTTGATTAAATTTTATAATTTAATTAATATATGGGTAAATTATAGTGAATTAGATGTTTTGCAAACCTTATATTGCATTTTAATATTTAACATAATGATATTGTTACCATAAGTCACTGTTTTATTGAAAGGTTAGTTGTGCTTAATGATTTAATTCATTAAATAAGTTGTTTTTTACAGTTTTTTTTCCGTAAAATCAAAAGTAAGCATTCTTAGAATTATGATCAATATATTTTTTATCTAGTTTTATATTATCTTTAGTTTAAAAATTCATTACTTCATCGACTTTTCTTTGTCTATAAAATAAAATAATTTTAATATTGAACTTAAAATTATAAGTTAATATGCAAAATTATGAACAATTAATGAATAAAAATTTCAATCAAATCGATTTTTCCAATCAGAAAGCTATAATATTTTTTTTCTTCCCATCAGACAGAAAAATTCTAAATAACTTAGAAAATACTTTTTTTTTTAAATGTCCGTTCTCTAGTTTAAAATGTGTACAAATTAAGCAATAAATTCATAAGTTACAGTGAAATAAAAATAAACCCGAAATCATTTCCTATTCAAACAAAATTAATTTGCAAAATGGTCTTATTTCGAGGAAAATTCATAAATTCCGGTTTCATTTTCTCTTAAAACATATATATAAATTTATCAAATCGAAAAAAATTCGTTTTTTCTACATCCAAGCGATGATGGAAAGAAAAAGTAAAACATGTAAAAAAAAAAAAAAAAAAAAAAAAAAAAAAAACTCATTTAATAAGGAAATAAATTGAATTTTTAAGCATATATTCCAAGACACATTTTACTCAACCGCTAAACGAGGAGTAAAATGACAACCTGCAAAATCGACAGTGTTGGCTCTGAGAAGTCATTACTCTTTTACCCCTGCTGAGTCAGCATGGGTAAAAGTGTAATTTTTACTCTTTCCTAAAATGCAGATTTGGCAGAAAGTTTGCCTTTCATAATTGTGGAGCGACTCCCCCAGCTCCCTCTGAGGATAATTTCTAAAAGAACGAATTTATTTTTTTGGCATCAACCCTCGTGAAATGGAGAATTAAAAACTTATAAAATTATGCTCAGTAATTGTAATGTGAAATTTTCGGAAATCCGAAGAAAGAAAAAAAAATTGCTTACCTTACAATTTTGATGGAATATTTTTAACGTTAAATAAGGAATCAGTAATTCTGTAAGTTTATAAAGATTGCTTACTAGCGAGTAAATGGTAGAACAATACATTTTTCCATACATAAATTATGTTATTCACGAATTACATTGAATTGCTTGCTTTACTTTGATGCTTACAATTTTTTTTTTATATTTTGAGATTTGTTGCATTATAACGTCTTTGTCACCTTAATTAAAATTTTTGTTACTTATTTCACTGTTATCTGTTAAGATTTTTCTCTTACTGATCTACTGGTTTATTTGACGTTGAGATGCATTGATATCAAATAATTCAAATTGTTTTTATTTGGTTTTGGTTTTGAATTATTTTTTTATCAACATTTAATGTTTTTTATATCTAGGCGATATCTGAATTAGCACATTTATTTAGTTTTGTAAAAGATGGTTAATTATTTATTTAATTAAGCATGTGTCTGTCGTATAAGTTAAAAATATGTATGTCGTTTTCTACAAAACTGTAAAAATTAACTTGAGAAGTTTAAAATTCCTTTTCTCGATTTAGGCAATATGCAAAACAATATTTTATTTACAGAGAAATGATTTTAAGTACCTTCCATATCCAAAAGTTTCGATCCATTTTTTTTTAAATACATATAAATTGCGACTTAAAAAACAAAAATATCATGTTTAAATAATTGTATTATTTTAATAAATTCTACTTTTCAAAATTATTTCAAATAATTCAATCAAAAAGTAATTTTTTTGTATATAAATCCTTAAATTATCATTGGCATGAAAATTTCTCTTCTAAAAAAAAGTTACGATAAAAGATTTTTATTTATGCATAATAAAAATAATAAAAATACCCCATAATAAATAATGGTAACAGCCTCTGTTTTAATGTATTCTGAATATTTGCAAAAAAAAAATCAATAAATATTATCAGAGTTCTTGTTAAAATTTCTTAATTTTTAGGAATTTAAAATTGATTAAATCTATTAATATTGCTATTTTCAAAGATCCTAGTCAAGCTAAAGAATCTCATTTAATTATTTCAAATCACAGAATATGTAAAAGGTTTCTGTTACTTATTTTAAATTTAATTGTATTATTTTGAATTTAATTTTATGAAAATTTGAAATTTTTTAGAAACTGATTTCAAAATTGTGACTATTAAGTTAATCATCTGCTTGTAAAACCCTTGTGGTTTAATTTCAGCGTTAAATAAAAGACAGTTTCAAAAGGTGAAAATTTTATAGTTAAAAAAAACCAGGTTAAGAGACTTTTTAAAATATATTCTGAATATTTGCAAAAACGTTGAAATGTTGTCAATTGAAATGATCAAAGTTTTTACATTTATATGAGTATGTATATACATTTAAATACATTATATTTCGACCGAAATTACAGTTTCTGATCCATATGTACTAATGCAAATGTTAACAAAAAAAAATAGGACTTCATCATATGTATAAAAATTTTCAAATCAAATGTATAAAATTTTTTTTGTTTTATAACAGAAAAACTTAATAGCGTAAATTTATATACTAAGAGCTTCATATACATTATCTTATTTTTAATATTATTAAAATTGAATATCATGTGTGAACTTGTTGTTGTTGTTGTTGTTGTTGTTGCTTATCCCCTTGATTTAGAATCCTAAACCAAGTCCAGTAGATCATGCTGCATCAATAGATCGTAAACTGTCCTCCCCTCATTCAACAGTTGCCTCACAGAGGCACCAATACAATCTATGAGATGAGAGGGAGATGCGATGGTCGAACAATGACAAAGGGCATATGTCTTCTCGTCTCCATTGAAGGTCAAACTCTTAATGTGGCCAGTCCTTAGTCTAGCTAAAACCAACCGTCTGAGCAGGTCTAGGACAGGAGCACTGTATGGACATACCAGGATATTTAGCGGCGTACCATGCATGAATTGGTGGCGACCTCCAAGAGGTATTCACTCTGGCTAAAGTCATGGAATGAACCTCTGAAGCTAACAGATTGGAAGAAGAAGCTTTGGGAAGTTCTTAGCGAGCAGATCAGCAATTTCATTTCCGTAGATGCCCACATGGGAGGGAATTAAAACAGCTAGTTTGGAAACTATATCCTGCCCCAATTTGTCCAAGATGCTTGGCCAATTTTTCAAATACTGTATTGAGCTGTATTGTTTAATGTGTGAACTAATGTTGATATACATCCGATACATTGTTTTATTAGTTGTAGCACATATTTTTATTTCTGTTCCATTTTTTTTTTTATAATTTTTGTCTTTTATATAAAAATTTAATTTATGTTTTATTTATTATGTTACATCTGAAAGAATTATATTTAATCCGATGATAACCTGATAAATCCTTAAATTGAAAATCCTTTCGTCAAACTGGAGAGAACAATGTTAACTTCCAGAGTGAGGAAATAATAACTACTACTAAACCACATGTGTGTGGTTTATACACCACACCACATGTTTGTGGTGTGTAAACCACATGTGGATGCCAACACAACGTGTTTACTATTTTAGAAGGAATTGGAAATAACAACATCATGAAATTTCAAAAAGGTTCAAATAGTTATAAAATTATTTCCGACATGCTATTTCATTTTCAAAATCTACCCTATATATTTTCTTTCAAAATCTTGAAGGGAGGGATAATATGTGTACAGTTAACAATTAACTGTTATTCATACTTAACGCTGACTTTGTTAGGCATTTGTAGTTCTAGTAGCCAATGCCTTAGATTGACTTCTCCTGCATGTATAAACAATAATTACTACTATGCCATATGGGAAAATGGCCATATTATTTACTATTTTAAAAGGCATTGGAAAAAGAACATCCAGAAAACCAAGGAAATCAACAACATCTTGAAATTTCAAAAAAGGTGAAATTAGTTAATTTACTTCTCACATCATATTTCATTACCAAAATTAATCCTACGTATTTTCATTTAAAATCATAGGGGGCATGATATCTATTCAGTAAACGAATAACTGTGATTCATCCTGGTGTAGCTGAATTTGCTACTCATTTGTAGTTATAGTAGCTAATGACTTAGTTCGATTCCTCTGGCGTGTAAAGACAATAACTACTGTTATACCACGTCGGATTTACTATTTTAGAAACAATGGAAACAACAACAACTTGAAATTTCAAAAAGGTCCAATTATTTATAAATTTACTATCCGCATGCTATTTCATAATCAAAATCAACCCTAGGCATACAAAAAGATAACTACTACTAGGCCACGTGGGTTTTATTATTTCAGAAAGTATTGGAAATAACATTATGAAATTTCAAAAAGGTTCAATTAGTAATAATATTACTTACCACATGCTATTTCATTATTTACTGCAAAATTTTATCTTTTATTTACTTCTCTTAGTATTTTGTTGACTATTTTTCTTTTAAGTATGTTTCTTTCACGCGAAACGATTCTGTTTAATTTTTCATCTGTTTCAGAAACCTACTTGAAAACAACAGCAAAAAATAAAATTGAGCTCACTAAATCCTAAGACAGAGCAGCCTGCAAAATTCATTCTAATTAAAAAAAAGTATCATTAGTCGTGTTTGTCTGTTTATTGCAATGCTTTTTTCATGCAGAAATTGTTAAAAAAAAAGAACTAATGAGAAATGTAGCCTTTATTTACATTTCTAAAAAAAAAAATAAAGAATTCATTATTTTTTCACAGCAAAGGCCAATAAAGCACGAATTATTTATTTAAACTTCCGTTTTAAAAAGAAACAAAACAAAAAAATTTTAAAGAAAATCTATTGAATAAACTACTATATTCTACTATTGAATAAAGTTAGATAAAATTCTGCAATGCAAATGCTACGAATAATTTTTTTTTCCTATTCCTTCTACAGTAATGCAAACTCTACACAAATTTCATTAATTAAAGTGTAGAAATAAAGAGCTCTCTCATTAGTGAGGTGATTGGTTGTAAGACGCGTGCGTTTGACAGCTATGAAGTATTCTTCATTAGAGCATTCATATTGCTTTATTGAATTGTCTGTCCAATCAAGTGGAATACAATTTGGCAATTCTGTTAAATGAATTCAGTTAGAAACGTCACATAATTTACAATTCTTAGTTTAAATGGACTTTAAGTGATTAGAATCAAGGGCTTATTTGTATACATATGCATATTTAATTAAATTTTAGAATTGAATTAATATGTGGGTAAATTATTTCACCTAGTAATATTGTTACATTAAATTAATGTTTTTATCAAAGACCAGTTTAGTTCTTACTGATAATTAATTACGCATTTTGTAAGTCAACTAGAAGAAGTTAATCCGGAATAGCCTCCTTTATTTGTTTCATTATCATAAAGTAAGATTTTATTCTTTATTTCGATTTTGTTCTTCAATTACGCGAATAGAAAGGCATAATAAAGATTTTGCTGATCTGTTTTGTATATATATAATTTGTAATGAAAAAATTATTATTGCAATGTCATATTTAATAAAGGTTGTGTTTGATAAAGAATAGTGAATTTATATTTTCAACCAAAAAATATCTTTTATTTTTTTCTTAAATATTAAAATAAAATAATTATTTAAAATATTTTTTTGAATTTAAAATAATGATATTGATAGTATCTTCTCATTGCGATATTTGCAGAATAGTATTCAAAGAAAACATCTGTTATATATGATTTATTTTCCATCCAAATATATTTTCAAAATCATGGCCATCATTTTCATTTATTGTTCTTTGTCTGACAAATGAAATAATTGAATTATTAAATATAAAATTACAATAATAAGAAGAATTATAAATAGAAATTAATATGTGAAAATAGTGAACAATTATTAAATATAATTTTCTTTTAAATGGTTTTGCAATCAGAAAAATTATAATTCCCGTTTGGAAGTAAACTAATTTTAAATATGTTGTTAGCATCGAAACAATTTCTCATCGTTTGGAAAAAAATTTTTACTATTGTTTGACAGAAAATTCTAAATAACTGCTAAATAATACTACTTTTTTAAAAAAAAAATTCTGATCTTTAGTTTAAAATGTAAACAAATTAAACCAATAAATTCATAAGAAACGGTGAAAAAAAAACACAAATCATTTCCTGTTCAAACAAAATTAATTAGCAAAATGGTCTCATTTCGAGGAAAATTCACGCATTCCGGATTCATTTTCTCTTAAAATAAAATAATTTCTCATATCGCAAAAAAGTGGGGTTTTTTTGTACATCCAAGCAATGATGGAAAGAAAAAGTAAAACATGTAAAAAAAGAAAACAAAAACCAAAAAAGTCACTTTATAAGGAAATAAATTGAATTTTTAAGCAAATATTCCATGACACATTTCACTCAGCCGCTAAACGAAGAATAAAAAAAATGACAAACTGCTAAACCGACAGTGTTGTCTCTGAAAAGTCATTACTCTTTTACCCCTACTCAGTCAGCACGGGTAAAAGAGTAATTTTTACTCTTTCCTAAAATGCAGATTCAGCAGACAGTTTGCATTTCCTTCAGAGTTTGTTTGCCGTTCATAATTGTGGAGTAACTTCTTCCCCAGCTTCCTCTGAGGATAATTTCTAAAAGAATGATTTTTTTTGGCATCAACCCTCGCGAAATGAAGAATTAAAAACTTATAATATTATGCCAAGTAATTGTATTGGGAAAATGTTTCCTACACGAGTTTGGCGGAAATAGCAAGAAAGAAAAAAAATTGCTTACCTTACAATTTTGTTGAATTTTTTTTATGTTAAATAAGGAATTACTAATTCTGTAAGCTTTTAAAGATTGTTTACCAGCGAGCAAATAGTAAAACGGTAAATTTTTCCATACATAAATTATGTTAATTACGAATTACAATGAATAGCTTGCTGTATTTTAATGCTTACAATTTTTGTTTTACTTTTGGAATTTATTGTACAATGCCATTCTCACCTTAATTAAAGATTTTCTTATTTATTTCACTCTTATCTGTTAAGAATTTTCTGTTAATTATCTATTGGTTTATTTCACGTTAAAATACATTGCTTTCAACTAATGTGATATATTTTTTTTATTTTGTTTTGGTTTTTAGTTACCTGTTTATGAAAATTTAATCCTTTTGTATACCGAACATTTTAATTAGCACATATATTTAGTTTTGTAAAAGATTCTTAATTTCATATTTAATTAAGATTGTGTCTGCTGCTAATTAGTGAATTTATTTTTTCAACCAAAATATTCATTATTTTGATTTTATTCCTATAAATGTATCACCTAATTTATTCGACTGTTGATAGTTTGAATTACATATGATCAAAATTAACTAATACAATAAAAATTAATAAGGATTTTATAAATATTATTATTAAATATAATAACTATTAATATTTAAAATATTTTATTGCATTCAAAATAAAGAATTTGATAGCATCTCTCATATAGCTATATTAGCAGAGATAATATTTAAAAAATAATGTATTTTTTATACAATTATATTATGCATTTATATTCCACTCCAATATATTTTCAAACTTATGCCCATAATTTTCATTGATTGTCTATAAAAAGAAATAATTTAAATATTGAATATTACAAGTTAATATGCGAAAACATTGATCAATTAATTAATATAATTTTCTTTTCAAATAAAGCGCTTTGCAATTAGTAAATTATACAGTATATTTTAAATATATTGTTGGTGTAAGTAACAATTTTAACTATCGTTTGACATAAAAACTCTAAATAAGTGAGAATTTTTTTTTTTTAATATTTAACCTCTGCTTTGAAATGTGAGGAAATTAACCAGTAAATTCATAAGAAATAGTGAAAAAAATAAACCCGAAATCATTTCCTATTCAAACAAAATTAATTTGCAAAATGGTCTCATTTCGAGGAAAATTCACATATTCCGGATTCATTTCTTCTTAAAATTAAACATATAAAATTCTCAAATCATAAAAAGAGAGTTTTTTTTTAATCCAAATGATGATGGAAAAAAATAAAATAAAACATGTAAAAATGGAAAACAGAACCAAAAAACTCATTTAATAAGGAAATTAATTGAATTTTTAAGCAAATATTCCATGACACATTTTAGTCAACCGCTAAACGAGGAGTAAAAAATGGCAACTTGCTAAACCGACCGTGTTTGGCACTGAGAATTCATTACTCTTTTACCCCTACTGAGTCAGCATGGGTAAAAGAGTAATTTTTACTCTTTCCTAAAATGCAGATTCAGCAGACAGTTTGCATTTCCTTCAGAGATTTGTTTGCCGTTCATAATTGTGGAGTAACTTCTTCCCCAGCTTCCTCTGAGGATAATTTCTAAAAGAATGATTTTTTTTGGCATCAACCCTCGCGAAATGAAGAATTAAAAACTTATAATATTATGCCAAGTAATTGTATTGGGAAAATGTTTCCTACACGAGTTTGGCGGAAATAGCAAGAAAGAAAAAAAATTGCTTACCTTACATATTTGATGAGTTTTTTAAATGCTAAATAAGTAATCAGTAATTCTGTAAGCTTTTAAATATTGTTTACCAGTGAGAAAATGGTGGAACAGTAAATGGTTTCATGGAAAAATTATTTTAATTAGAAATTACAATGAATTGCTTGCTTTAATTTTGAGATTTGTAGTTATACAATGTTTTTGTCACCTTAATTGAAATTTTTCGTACTCATATCTCTGTTATCTGTTATTTACCTATTGGTTTTTTTGAAGTTAAATTGAATTAATATCAACTAATGTCAGAATTTTTTAATTTGGTTTTTGTTTTGAAGCTAAGAGATACATATATATCAACATTTAAACCTTTGTGTATCTGGGGATATTTGAATTTTCAGAATATACTGTTGTAAAAGATTATTCATTTTTATTCTGGTAACGCTGAATTTCCTACCTATTTGCAGTTCTAGTAGGCGATAACTTATACTGACTTTTTCGCAAAGTAAAAAAAATAACTACTACTATGCCACGTGGAGTTTACTAATTCAAAAGACATTGCAAGTAACAACTTCATGAAATTTTAAAAAGGCTCAAATAGTTATCATTTTACTTCCCACATGCTACTGCATTATTTACTGCAAAATATTTTCTATTATTTACTTCTCGTGGAATTCTGTTGACTATTAATCTTTTAAGTAGGTTTCTATTAAGAGAAACAGAAATCTACTTGAATACAACAGAAAACATCTTGAGCTCTCTAAATCCTAAGAGAGTACGATCTGTAAAATTCATTCTAATTAAAAAAGTATCATTAGTCGAGCTGGTCTGTTTATTGCAACATCTTTTTTTACGCATATATTCTATAAAGGAAAAAACTAATGAGAAATGTAGCTTTTTTTATATTTCTTTTTAAAAACAAAAAGAATTCATTATTTTTTTAAAACTAAGGGCAATAAAGCACGAACTATTTATTTAAAATTCCATTTTACAAAAAAACGAAAGAAGAAATTTTTAAACAAAATCTGAAAATAGTATTGAAGAAAGTTAGCTAAAGTTGCACACTTTAAATGCTACTAGTATTTTTTTTTATGTTCATTCTACAGCATTGCAAACTCTACACTAATTTCATTAATTAAAGTGTAGAAATAAAGAGCCCCCTCATTAGTGAGGCGGTTGTAAGACGCGTGCGTTTGACAGCTATGAAGCATTCTTCATTAGAGCATTCATATTGCTTTATTACTAAATTGTGTGTCCAATCAAGTGCAATACAATTTGACAATTCTGTTAAATAAAGTCAGTTAGAAACGTCACATGATTTACAATTCTTAGTTTAAAATTACTTTAAGTGATTGGAATCAAGGGCTTGTTTGTATATAGGTGCAACCTTAATTAAATTTTATAATTTAATTAATATATCGGTAAATTATAATGAGTTAGATATTTTGGAATACTTATATTGCATTACGATATTTCACATAATATTATTGTTATATATTAACGTTTCATTCAATTTCATTATGGTCTAATGATTTAATCTTTAAATAATATTTTTTCATTGCCTGAATACAGTTATTTGAAATGAAAAGGAATGAATTCTTATAATTATGATAAATAAATTTTGATCTCGTTTAATATTGTCGTTAGTTAAAAAATTCATTGATTCATTGATCGTTCTTTGTCTAAAAACTAAAATATTAAAATATTGGATATAAAATTATAAATTAATATGCGAAAATAATTAGCAATCATAAAATATAATTTATTTTTAATTTAAGAGCTTCGCTATCTGAAAATTGGAATTTTCTTTTAGAAGTGTACTAATTTTAAATATATGATTGACATCATAACAATTTTTTCATGGATTGGAAGAAATTTTTACTATCATTTGACGAAAAAATTATAAATAACGTAGAAAATACTTTAAAAAAATATTTAATCTCTACCTCTAATTGACGAGCTTTGAAATCGGAAAGCTATAATTTATTTCAGAAATATACTAATTTTAAATGGATTGTTAGCATTAGTAACAATTTTCTCATCATTTGGAAAACAATTTTTACTATCGTTTAACAGAAAAATTCTGAATAACTAAGAATATACTTTTTTTTATATATTTGATCATTAGTTTAAAATGTGAACAAATTAACCAATAAATTCATAAGAAACAGTGAGAAAAAAATTAAACTCGGAATCCCTATTCAAACAAAATTAATTTGCAAAAGTGTCTCATTTCGAGGAAAATTCACACATTCCGTCATCATTTCCTCTTAAAATAAAATAATAAAATTCTCCAATCACAAAAAATGTAGTTCTTTTACATCCAAGCGATCATGGAAAGAAAAAGTAAAAAAGAAAAACAAACATATAAACTCAGTTAATAAGGAAATAAATTGAATTTTTAAGGAAATATTCCGTGACACATTTTACTCAACCACTAAACGAGCAGTAAAAAAATTACAACCTGCAAAACCGACAGTCTGAGAAGTCATTACTCTTTTACCCCTACTGAGTCAGCATGGGTAAAAAAATTAATTTTTACTCTTTCCTAAAATGCAGATTCAGCAGAAAGTTTTTCCTTTCCTTCAGAGTTTGTTTGCCTTTCATAATTGTGGAGACACTCCCCCAGCTCCCTCTGAGGATAATTTCTAAAAGAACGATTTTTTTTTGGCATCAACCATCGCGAAATGGAGAATTAAAAACTTATAAAATTATGCTCAGTAACTGTAATGCGAAAATGTTTGCTACACGAGTTTGGCGGAAATACCAAGAAAGAAAAAAATTGCTTATCTTACAATTTTGATTTTGATGTATTTTTTCAATGCTAAATAAGGAATTAGTAATTTTGTAAGTTTTTAAAAAATTGTTTACCATAGAGAAAATGGTAGTACAGTAAATGTTTTCATGCATAAATTATGTTAATTACAAATTAAAATTAATTTCTGGATTTATTTTAGTTTTAGTTTTCAAATTTGTTGTCATACAACGTCTTTCTTACCTTCCCAAAATGAACGGAATTTTTTTTTTTAAGTCATTTGTATATAAAATTTTATGTTTCACGACAGAAGTTAAGAGTTTAATTATGCTTACTATTTACGCTGTTATTTTTAATTTTATTAAAATTATGAGCGTATGTATGCAAGTTATTTAATTTTATATTTATATTATCTTATTTTATGTATTATCTTAATTATTATTTTAAGTTATCCGATTTAAAATGTTATTATTATTCTTATTTTTATTTATTTTTTCTTTTAATTAATTCTTAATTTTGTTAAAAAATAAAGGACAAGATTGAACTAATGAAAATATGTATCTGATAAAATTTTTGATCAATTGTATTTATTTTTTTTTATTTAATCTCCATTTTTTTATAATTTTTTACTTTTATATAAAAATTTTATTTTATGTTTTATTTAGTCAGATAGAATAATCTGTAATAAATCTCTAGACTGGAAAACCCTCCTTTGAGTTAGACAGTATACTTAAGGGGTGCGAAAACAATAACATCTACTATGCCACATGGGGTTTATTATTTCAGATGGCATTGGAAACGACAACCTCATGAAATTTCAAAAAGGTTGAATTAGTTATAAATTTACTTCCCATGTTCTATTTCTTTATTTACTACACTTTTTTTTCTGTTATTTACTTCTCGTAGTATTTGTTGACAATTTTTCTTTTAAGTGGATTTCTTTCAGGAGAAACGGTTTTGTTTAAATTTTCATCTGTTTCAGAAATCTAATTGAATACATCTTGAGCTCGCTAAATCCTAAGAACGTAGTGTCTGTAGAATTCATTCTAATTAAAAAAGTATCATTAGTCCTGCTTTTCAGTTTATTGCAATGCCTTTTTTTACACAGATAGAGATAAAAAAAAAAGAACTAATGAGAAATGTAGCTTTTGTTTACATTTAAAAAAAAATAAAGTCTTCATTATTTTTTCAAAACCAAGGCCAATAAAGCACGGACTAATTTATTTAAACTTCCATTTTAGAAAGAAATGACGAAAAAAATTTAAGCAAAATCTAAAAGTACTATTGAAGAAAGTTAACTAAAGTTCTACACTTCAAATGCTACGAATATTTTTTTATGTTCATTCTACAGTAATGTAAACTCTACACTAATTTCATTAATTAAAGTGTAGAAATAAAGAGCCCCCTCATTAGTGAGGCGGTTGTAAGACGCGTGCGTTTGACAGTTATGAAGCATTCTTCATTATAGCATTTATATTGCTTTATTAAATTGCCTGTCCAATCAAGTGAAGTACAATTCGATAATTCTGTTAAATTAAGTTAGCTAGAAACGTCACATTATTTCCAATTCTTAGTTTAAAATTACTTTAAGTGATTGGAATCAAGGGCCTGTTTGTATACAGATGCATCCTTAATTAAATTTTATAAGTTAATTAATATATGGGTAAATTATAATGATTTATATATTTTGCAATACTTATATTGTACTTTAATATAATTCACTTATTAATATCGTTACCATAAATTAATGTTTCCATCAAAGATCAGATTAGTTCCAATGATTAAATCCTTAAATAATGCTTTTTTGCTTCAAATACAGTTATTTTTTAAATGATTGGATTATAAAAGCATATGTTCATACGGCATATACTCGCATGTATCGTCATATATGCACACGTATATACAGATATATACATACGGGAATGTACTGCCTTATATGCATAAGTAAAATCTGACATAAATTCTCACGCCTATATAGTCACATATACACACGTACACACATACATATGGACATACATGTATATACGGACATGTGGGAACACTTGCATATGGACATATGTGCCCATGTACATACTGGCCATGTCCTTAAGTTAAATGTGTGCATTTGTTTAAACTTAACAGCCACTTAGACATTGTTTTTTTTAATTATTTAGTAATTGAATAAATTATTCTTTTACTTATCAGGATTAATTTTATCATCGCCCCTAAATATTTTAATGAGCAGGGGCTTTTCGTTTAGTTTTATTAAATATTTATCAGAATTATAAAGTTGACATAAACGATGTAATCAAAACAAAAAATAATTTTCTAATGCATAATTTGCTAATATAATTTTTTTAGAAACCAAATTTTTATCTTTGTGCTATGCTTCTTAGTTTTAATATTTTCTTTTTTTTTTTTTTTTTTATGTATTTGAATAAAATGAAGGCAATGCAAAAATTATTAATAAAAAAATTAGTAGACGATATTTTGATTTCAAATATCTTTTCAATTTCTTACAGTTTAAAATGGCCTAATGAGTTTTCATATGCGGTTAGGCTTTATTTTTTTAATCCTTTCTATGGGTGTGCTCCAGTATTGCATATATGCCCAGGCATATATGAATATGTATGTACATGTACATACGGAAATATATGCACTAGTACAAATAGATATACAAGCTCACGAACATACTGACATGCATAAGCACATAAGCACATACATACAAAAATACAAAAACGCATATATACGAGCATACATATAGAAGCATTTGCATACATAGGTAAATAAATATGCATTGTAGCTGTGGGTACACATATATATTGATGCTTACTGATAAAATAATAGTGATTAAAGTATGCATATTTAAGAAGATATCTTTACTCATTATATTACTATTCATTCAGAAATACATATTTAGACCTTAATATGGATATACGTATGAACTTACGAACATATGAAACGTTAATAATTGGAAGAGTTAATCTGAATCTCCAAAAGTTAAACTGGTTTTACAAAATTGTGAATTTGAATTGCAAATAGGGGGATTTGGTTTCCATACCTCCTACCTTTGGTTTCCATACCCTGCATGTTCCTGCCGAATTGCAGCAACATGACATTTCAATAACTCAACAAGTTGTTGGAAATCCCTAAAGGAATTTGCAACCATGATGCCGTCCATAATTCAGAAAGTTTTGCAGATGCAGGATTTTGTGTACAAAATTACCTTTCGAACGTGTCTCCTTTTTTTTCTTCATGGGATTCATGTTTGCTAATTTATGCGTCAAAATTATTTGTTGAACTTATCCAGAGTGTTTCTGAATTAATCGCGAACAATTTTCGTTCATTTACAAGGCTTATTGTCCTACTGGAAAATTCTGTGGTTGCTTGGATACGTGAAGCCCATGAATGGCTGACAATGGTATCCAAGTAGTCGAATATAATCAGTTTGCTTAATTGGTTCAGTTTGATCAGAGGACATAGTACATGCCATTTAAAACAGCACAGACCGTTAAGAAGCCACAGCAAGTTTTCACAGTGTTTTTTTGACAACTTAGGTCCATCAGTTGAATACAAATGAAAGCCCTAATCATTCACTGCACATTAATACATTTCTTATGGATGTTGCTGCCATCTGCATAATTGCATATTCCTATCCTATAATACTTGACCCTTCGGCGTGCATACTTTGCATATTTCGGCGTACCCTTCGGAGTACATTTTTTTTTAAATATCAAAATAATGTAGCAAAAAAGAGAGTTTGAATGAATTCAATTTATAGAAGTTAACTTCATCAATTGTATAAAAGCTGCAATTGAAATTATCTAAGATTGAAAATTATTTTAATCGCACGAATTTATTTATTTTCTACATTTCACCAATAAATATTTAAAATTTTCGGCCTAAAATCACAATAATTTTTTAAATAATTTCAAATTAAAATATAGAGGACAAATAAATAAATATACAATTATGTATGTTCCAAATATTTTGGTGTTACATTGCTAAAAGCATGTTACTGTAAAATTTGTTCAATGGATAAAAATACATTGTTTTATTTAAAAATTAGTTAGTATTTGTATTTTATAAACCAACTTCAATTTAAAAACCTGTTTGAGACGCTATTTGCTTCAGCTAAAATGTAAAGCAATTTTTTTTCTGCTAACAAATAACTTAAAATTGTATAAAATTTTATTGCAACACACTATAGTGAAATTTGAACTTGTTGGTATCAACATAAAATTTCTCGTTATATTTTTTCATGTAGTTATGATGAATAATTTATTTTAAATCGAATTATAATTATTTGTTAGACATTAAACATTTACTAAAAATGTTTTGTACTTACTATTTTTTTTTCTTAATCATATTCGCAAAATAAATTAAACTACTTCTCTGTAAACAATGGCATTTTTAGGAAATATTTAAATTTAGCGAATAAATCATAATTTTAATTATTTTTAACTGCCAGAAATTAAGGAAAGAACAAGAACATAAAGAACTTCTAAAATAAATTAAACAATGCAAGTTTTTTTATGTTTCTTTTTTGTTTGTTTACGAAAATTTAATTTAACAATTGTTATCCACACATGGTAATTTCAAATTCCATAAAATATATCTTAATTTAAATAATAAATATTGTCTGCTCAAAAATATACTTTAAAATAAGCTCAGTTAATAAATCTTGTTTTATTATATCTTCCTGAAGCGATGAATCTCAATTTTGAAGAAACCTGTATATTTAATTTTTCACTTGTTTCCCATTTATCATTATTTCATGCTGTACATAACTCATAATTATTTATTCTGCGTTATGCATACACTTTTTTTAAAATTTTAAATATGCACTCCTGTATGAAAGTTTAAGTATAACCTAATTCAAATGTGTTGAAGATAAAATACAGTGCTTTTAAGAAATACGATTCATAAAATATAAATAATGGTAAGATTATGTCAAGTAAAATATCGCTTTGCAATGCATTTGACAAGAAATTTAACGATAGATATAATTAACAAATATTTATTTATTTATAAAATGGAATGTTTTTTTTTGGTAATACGTGTAACTTTCTAATTGAAAAATATCTTTTTTAAAAACATTATTTTATGGTTTTTAAATTAAAATAATTATTTGTAGACCATAGTTTTTATAGATAAATATTTTTATGATTCATATGCTTTTATTTTTTAATCTTCTTATATTATATTGAAGAAAACATAATCATAATATATATCTTTAAAAAAAAACTAATAAAAGTATTATGTTGCATAAAATATTACCTAATAATAATATTTAGGAAAAAAATGTAGTAAACTTTTTATAAAAAAAGTAGACTTTGTTTGGCAAAAATTGCCTGAAACCAAATATTTGTTTTAGAAAATGATTTTTTTTTTTTAAAATTTATATTTATTGCTTAAAACAAAACATATTTATAAAAAAATTTAAATATTATTGAAATTATAATAATGTGGTTAATTAATCATTTATAACAATGTAGCACAACATTATCTGCACTTTCCAGTGCAAATGTGTGATATTTGCTACATTAAATATTACAACAATCATTAGCATTAACTTACAAAACTATTAGTGTATCGAGACTTACTTAAATGCAAACTTTTATTTCGTTTTCACCCTGAAAAAATCTTTCAGTAATTGCATAACGTGCAAATACATTTAGATATAAAACCGATATGAAATATATTATTATATACACAATGTCATTCAACTTAACAATTGATTATTTGTAGCATAATAATTTATCATGTATCACCAAATACACTGAAGTGACAAAAGTCATGGGATACCTCTTAATATCGTGTCGGCCCTCCTTTCGCCCGGCGAAGTGCAGCAACTCGACGTGGCATGGACTGCACAAGTCGTTGGAAGTCTTCTGCAGGAATATTGAGCCATGCTGTCTCGATAGACGTCCATAATTGTGAAAGCGTTGATGGTGCAGGATTTTGGGCACGAACAGACCTCTCGATGATGTCCCATAAATGCTCGATGGGATTCATGTCGGGCGATCTAGGTGGCCATTCGTTGGAATTGTCCAGAATGTTCTTCAAACCAATCGCGAACAGTTGTGGCCCGGTGACATGGCGCATTGTCATCCATAAAAATCCCATCGTTGTTTGGGTACATGAAGTCCATGAATGGCTGCAAGTGATCTCCAAGTAGCTGAACATAAGCATTTCCAGTCAATGTTCGGTCCAGTCGCACCAGAGGACCAAGTCCATGCCATGAAAAAACAGCCCACACCATTACGGAGCTACCACCAGCTGGAACAGTGCCTTGCTGACAGTTTGGGTCCATGGCTTCGGGGGGTCTGCGACACACTCGAACCCTACCATCAGCTCTTACCAACTGAAATCGTGACTCATCGGACCAGGCCACGGTTTTCCATTCATCTAGGGACCAACCGATATGCTCACGTGCCCACGAGAGTCGCTGCAAGCGATGTCGTTCTTTCAGTAAAGGCACTCGAGTCGGTCTTCTGCTGGAATAGCCCAAGAAAGCCAAATTTCTCCGCACAGTTCTAACAGACAAGTCCCTTGTACGTCCCACATTGATTTCTGCGGTTATTTGACGCAGTGTTGCTTCTCTGTTAGATTTTACGACTCTTTGCAGACGTCGCCGGTCTCGGTCGTTAAGTGCAGGCGGTCGACCACTGCGCTGTCCATGGTGGGATGTTATGCCTGAAATTTCATACTCTCGGCACACTTTTGACACAGTGGATCTGGGAATGTGGAATTCCTTAACGATTTCCGAAATGGCATGACCCATGCGTCTAGCTCCAACTAACATTCCGCGTTCAAAGTCTGTTAATTCCCATCGTGCGGTCATCATCGCGTCACAACCTCTTCACATGAATAACTTGAACAGAAATGAACGCTCTGCGAAAGCACTGCGCATTTATACCTGTTCTACGCGATGCTACTGCCATCTGAAAATTTGCATATTGCTATCCCATGACTTTTGTCACTTCATTGTATAGTGCTTCTTATTGTATTTGGAATACTTCTTTCTTCATTTACGATTAGAATTTTCAAACTTTGATATATTCTTTTGTTATTGTATGTGATAACGTTTCTTATAGAATTGCACATGAAGCTTTATGATGATATTGGAAGTAATCGAAAATCTTCACAATAATTTATTATTTTATACAATAAGTAGTTATCTATTAAGAAGAATTCGCAATATTATATTTCATTGTTACAAGTTATACATAGCTATTAAGTTAAGCTATTGAGCATACGATAATTTTCGTTTTTTATTTGATAACTCAAATTTTTTTTTTACCTAATATCTGTCATTTTCTGCTATGGTACACTGAAATAAATTCCTTAGATAAGGTATAAAGGAATTTATGAAAGATGTTGCAAATAAAATTGGGAATTAGTTTACTATTTAACACTGTAACATCGTTTTACATTTTTTGTCTTTTACACATGAGCGGAATCAGTTTGAACATAATATTTCAAACATTTGCAAATTATAAGCTTACAAAACTAAACATTAGAATGTATGTAACAACTGAATGATTCCAATTTAAAAATAAGTATGATTTTTTTTTTCACTTAGTTTTGATATTTTTTTTTTCTTTCCAATGCAGCTGGCAAACACAGACAGCTTGGTCTTGGATGTCTTAAGGCAAACGCTGCAGAAACGTTACTCACTTTGCATTACACAGGGGCGCGTGTAACTTCAAGATAAGTCACGGACGCGGAGTAACAATGCCCCCGCAACGCTCTACGATCCTATTAGGACCGGGACCTACGTTTTAAAGTGGATTCCGAACCACTATAAACATCCATGGCACCGCCGGGACTCGAACCCGAAACCTGTGGTACCGAGCGCTAGAGGGCTAGCCACTCGGCCATTCAGGCCCACTTAGCTTTGATATTAGTTTATTATTAGTTTTATATTAGTTTTGATTAACCCAAAATGCAAAAAGTGCTCTGCCGTAAGTCTGCCCTGCACTTTTCTCTACTGTGTGTGGTCGCTACTGAGAGGCTAGGGCCCTTATGGGCTACACATGTCACTATATGATTTCCTTCCCTCCTTGTTGTTGTTTTCCTGTTTCTTGTGTTCTTTTTGTTTTATTACTTATTGCAGCCTGTCATTGGAAATTAATATATATATATATTATATTAGTTTTGATGAAATACAGTCCATTTAGCCAACGACCATACCATGCTGAATATACCGGTTCTCGTTAGATCACCAAAGTCAAGCATCATTGGGCGCGGTCAGTACTTGGGTGGGTGAACACATGGGAACACCGCGTGCCGTTGGCAAATTTGGGACCTGAATGGCCGAGTGTCTAGCGCTCTGGCGCTCGGTGCCACAGGTTTAGGGTTCGAATCCCGGCGGTGCCATGGATGTTTGTAGTGGTTCGGAATCCACTTTAAGCCGTAGGTCCCGGTCTTCTATGACTGTAAGAGCGTCACGGAGCCAAAGTCAGGCTTCTACCTACGGGTGCTCCATCACAACAGAAGCTGCTTCCTTCCCCTTCATTGATGAGCACGTATGGGCTCGTGAGCTTGATAAGAAACAACAACAACAACAGTCCGTTTCTCCAGAAATCATTGCTGCTTTTTTTCCGGCCTTGTTGTGTTATTTCAGGGGAAAAAAAGATGTGGACGTGACATACAGTATTCCGATCTTAATACTCTGTTTTCATTTTTTTTTTTTTTTTTTTTTTTTTTTTTGTCAAATTAGCACTTTGTATTTCTTTTTTGGACATGAAAAGTATCAATCTTGTATCAGCAATTTTCGATAACTTTAATAGAATTTTCAAAAAAGGAAAAAAAATACCCTGTCATTTTAAAATAATTATCGAAATTCTAAGCAAAATAGTTAAATAATCTATCTACACGTAAATAATTCAATATCCCAGTGGGTAATATAAATGCGTAAAGTAGGGGTTGCCAACCTACGGCCCTTAAAAGTTTTTGTGGCCCGTGAAATTTATCACACTTTTAGAAAATATATTTATTTTACAATGGCCAAAGTAGCGAAAACCAATGTATTAAAAAAACATAAAGTGTGCATCTATATATTCAAAAATTAACTTTTTAAATTAGGAGAAAAAATTAATTTTGATTTTAAAATAATATTCTTGACAATATATAACAGATATTTGTATATATATATATATATATATATATAAAACAGTTATATAGATAAATTTTCCAATTTGAGAAATCTGGCACAAGAAGTTGTGAGTGCTTTTTGTTCAACTTACACATGCGAATCGCTTTATTCGAAAATGAAACTGACCAACACAAAATAAGCTCAAACTTAACGGACGCAGCACCAATGACGATGTGCAAATATCCAAATTGAGACCGATTTGCAAAAGCTAAATGAAAGAGTGGAGAAACAAATACCTCACTAATAAAATAAATATTTTTTAGTGACTTCTTTTTTTTTTTTTTTCATTTCGTTTATAATTACATATTTTTTATATTTCATTTTTAGTGTTAGATATTTCTTTACAATGTGTATTTAGTATCCTTATTATCATATTATCTATATTTACAATTAAGAATAATAGTAAACACAAAAATAATAACTCATTATGTTTCAATTTTTCATTCCAAAAAAATGTCTCTATGGTGCTTAAATCTAATATAACTAAATATATTTACTGATAATATATCTCTGCATCAAAACAAATTTTTTTAATTTAAAGTACAATGGATAATACCGATCTAAAATCTATTCCACCCCCTAAAAAAACGTACACCAGTGTAGAAAGCTTATTTAGGAAAGTCTACCCTCAATAAATATTTGCTTTATCCCAGCGAAGCAGTGGACTCCAGTCAATCTTGATGAAAAGGAAATATTTGTATTAGTTTGGAAATACATTTATTGCATACCTTAGGAAATACCTGTATTCAAACTTTGACCTTAAACTCCATTTCTGTTATGAATACTAACTTATCCTTTAATTAGTATTCTTTTTTAAAATATAACTAAATATAGTTAATAAATATATAGTTAAATAACTAAATATAGAAGAGATCTCTGTATGAATCTAATTTCTTAAATTTAAAATACAAGGATAATACCGATCTATAAATCCTTCCCCCCCTCCTCCTCCTGCGAACAAAATCGTACTTCAGTGTAGAAAGGCTTATTTAGGACTCAACAAATATTTGCTTTATTCCAGCGAAGCAGCGGACTCAAGTCAATCTAGATGCGTAAATGAAATACCTGTATTCAAACCCTGACCTTAAACTCAATTTCTATTATTAATACTAACTTATCTTTTAATTATTACTCTTTTTTTAAAATTTAACTAAATATATTTACCGAGAAGTCATCTGTGTATCAATCTAATTTTTTTAAATTTAATATACAATGGACATTACCGATCTAAAATAATCCGTCCCTCTCTCTCCCTAAAAAAATCGTACATCAGTGTAGGAAGTCTATTTAGGAAAGTCTACCCTCAATAAATATTTGCTTTATCCCAGCAAAACAGTGGAATCAAGTCAATTGAGTTGCTTAAAGGAAATACCTGCATTCAAACCCTGTTCCTAAACTCAATTTCTGTTATTAATACTAACTTATTTTTAATCATTACTCTTTTTGAAAAATATAACCAGATATATTTACTGATAATATATCTCTGCATCAAACTAAATTTTTTAATTTAAAATACAATGGATGATACCGATCTAAAATCCATCACCACCCATCCCCCCAAAAAAAAATCGTACATCAGTGTAGAAAGCTTATTTAGGAAAGTCTACCCTCAATAAATATTTGCTTTATCCCGGCGAAGCAGTGGACTCAAGTCATTCGCGTCGATATCGTCTGCCAGGTTTGTGGGTGGGGGGTGGTCCAGAGGGTCGAAGAGATAAGAGCGGCGCCTGCAACCTCACATCCGTTCCATGTCAGAGGATTTCTCCCAACCACTGGTCCGGAATGAACAGCGGCAATTCGCACACTCCCCACCATTGTCTTCTTTCTTCGATTCCGTATCCCCCTAGACGGATCTGTGTCCGATTCACGCACCGTGATTCCTTTTGCAATGAGACGTACTTGTGGCACGCTTCTGTTGGCACGAGCGTGGGTTTTTTTGTACTACAAAATAAAACATGGTCGGCGTAAACGTCTCCTATTGTCGTAATAGGATATTTTTAGCTGGAGTTTGGAGCTTTGGTATAGTGAATGAATGAATGAATGGACTGAGGAGTGGGATTTTTTTAGTGTGGCCCAGTTTTAATTGGCAACTTTGGGATTGACAATGTAGGTTACGTTTGAAGTTGGCACAATGAGAATAATGTCAATTCGTTAAAGATGGTATTAAATTCTCGAATAAAAGAAATAAAATTCATTCTTCAAATTATCGTATGAGTGGATAAATCGGTGTACATTTACCAAACTTTACCCTATTATATTAGGTTGGTGCATAATTATCAGATGTTTCTTTGACGTGCGATATTTTTTAAAAAATTTACAATATTTTATAAATTTATGCATGAAAATATCTTTCTAGTTTTAGATTATAAAAATGCGTGCCGATAATCATACTCATATTCATTTTTGGGTTGGGTCCCACCAATAACAAATCCCATTTAAGATGATTTCCCAATGGATGATTCAGCTTTTGTCCCATCAAACACACCACATTGCCTTCTTAAGTACACGTACTTCATTATTCCTTTTGGAGAAACTCCTGGTGAAACGCAAACCTTCTTTCCTTTGAAGGTTTTGAAAAGAAGCCAAATTCAAACCCAATGCCAAGATCTTTCAGAAACGGACTCCGCTCGTTTCTTTGAAGCAAATCAGTGAAAATTCGGACACATTCGGCTTTATTGTAGTCGTTGAGTTCGTGTGGGATCCATCCAGCCTATTTCCATACCTCTTCAAACTTTTTGAAATGCCTAACGATGTTTGAATGGTCATATGGATGTTGTCGGCCAGCATTCAAGTTGTCAAACTTCCGTCCCCTTCTACAGCTGCCCAAAGTGCCTGGTCGTCAAAATCTGATGGTCGACCTCTTCCTGCCTTATTTTCCAAGCTAGTGTCGCCAGATTTGAAGCATTCCCTGCTAATTGTGCCCTCACCGAAAAGTTCGTTGAGATCGCGAAATGACTGCACTGTTTACCATCCTTTCTCAAAGTGGTACAGCATAATATGACGACTATGAGCATGAATATTGATACTTATTTTTATAACCTAAAAGTAGAAGGATGTTTTCCTTCATAAATTTATAAAATAATGTCAATTTTTATTAAAATATAGCACGCCAAAGAAACGCCTGATAATTATGCACCAACCCGAGCAACGCCTGATAATTAACTAACGTTTTGTATATCATTTTTAAAAAAGCTAAAAATCAGCATTTTAATAATTGATGCTTTTGAGAATTTAAAAGATGTCATAGGTTCCGTAAAAAAAAGTACAAAATGGTTTAGTGATTAATCAATTTAATGATTTTTAAAAAAATGATGACTAGAAATTTTTATATTAGTCTTATTTGCAAATATTAGTCTTATATGCATTATATTATTAAATATTAGTCTTATTTGCAAAGATTAGTCTTATATGTATTATATTATTAAATATTAGTCTTATTTTGCAATTTGTTCAAATTCTATGTTGTGAAATCACACTTGTTGCCCAATTGCACAATGTAGTGAATAGCAATTATGAAATTGCACATATTTTTCGAAGACAAATGGAAGTCTTTTTTGTGTTTTTTTAAAAAAAATTAGTTATAATATTAAATTTTCAAAATTAATATACTTTAAGCAAATTTAAGAAAGTATCTTTGGTAATAAATCTTTTGAGATATTATACCATTTTTAAATCTGATGACTGAAATCAATAATCATGATATTACTATATAATTAAAAGAACTGTTTAACATAAAACAAAATACCCACTGAAGAATCTATACATTATTCATCATCGTATATTTATGTCGATCGCTTGAAAGAGATAATATTCAAAATGTTTAACTTATTAATATTCAAAATGCTTTACTAAAATGGTCATAATGGTTAGAAACCAGTTTTTTCTTTTGCCTGCGTCATATATCGAGGGGATTTTATATTATATTTCTTTTTTTTACCTCAATTCGAGTGGTTTACTTCCTTGAACTCTACAATGCTAAAAAAAATGAAAGATTCGAAAATAAACTGAAAACTATCAATTGGAATAGTGATTGAAAAATGTTATTACTCTGATAAAGGGTATTAAAAAAGAAACGCAAGAAAATCCAAACGAACTCTCAGTTTCATGGTTTACAGACATTATACGTTGCGTCAAGCAATTGACGATCAGGCCATTTCCGATACGAAGAGGACACGTGGAACTTCATGACTGATGAGTATTTTTGCGAACATCAGAGGTTCAACTCGTTTTCTTGAGGAAACGAGAATAATGAATGAATATGAATAACATTAAACTTAACGAATTTTCTGGAGAATTTAGAAGTGGAATTTTTAATTGGAGCATTTTGCAATATGGGTTTTGAATCACTTCTCATGTTTTGGGTTGTGATTTTAAACATTTGCATATCCAATGTCTATAAGTACTCGTAGTGTGTTGATCAGTTCCTTCTATTTGAAGTTTCATATTTATCACTTTTGACATTTTCCTTATTCCTTATCCTTATTGTACAGTGCTTCTTATTGTATTTGGAATACTTCTTTCTTCATTTACGATTAGAATTTTCAAACTTTGATATATTCTTTTGTTATTGTATGTGATAACGTTTCTTATAGAATTGCACATACTTCATTTTTCATTTACGACAAGGACTTTTAAGCTTTGATGTATTTATTGTTAATATACTACAGAAATTAACTTTCTTATTTCTTCATTTTCACAACAGCCCCATGGTGGGCCAAGATCATCTTCCTACTAGCAGATTTCGTGAGAGATGCTTTCTGTTTACGGGTGGAACTTACGCTCAAAGTTTTAAAGTCATATTAAACCGGGATCTAAGGTTAAAAATGGATTTCAAACCGCTACAAACATCCATGGCATTCAGACGAAATTCGAAACTATCCTGTAATCCTGCAACACCGAGTGGCACATCGCTAGTCACTTGGCCCTCAGACACCAACTTTCTTGTATAGTTTAAAAAAATAAGAAAAACTACTTTTCCTTCCTTAAGAATTGTATAAAAGCAAAATATATTCCCCAAAAGCTTATTTTGAATGAAAAATCATGTTTTCGGGATCTCTTCAAACTTCTCGCATCATTATATATTTAGATTTCTCCTTTAAGGAAGCCTCCTTTGTAATATTTATGATTGAATACATTTTATTTACTTTAAAATGCATTTTAAATCGCCGAAAACACATATCCAATCTATTGTCAATGCATCATAATACTTTGAAGCGCATCCTAATTTATCACTGCCAACACTCTTTTGATAAATAGCTTGTCAGTGTTATTAGAATTGAAGGGAATATCTATTGTCACGTAAAAAGTTGCTTGGGGAACAAGCTATTATATTTCTCGACTGTTTTCTAGATAAAGATATATTTATTTACGAAAATAGATCATGATAGATTTGGACATTCGTTGTGAAATTGTGTTTTTTGTTCGATAGAAATTATTGGTGTCCCACTGTGAAAGGATATGTTGCATCTGTCACAAATTCCTCAAAATAGATACAGTAGCAGATATTTATCATATAATTTTTTTTTCGCAGTTTATTTAAAGTAAATCATTTTTTTTTTTTTTTTTTTTTTTTGTTAAAAATGGAACAATTGATAAATGTTGGTTTATCCATAAACTAAAATAGGGGTATAAAGTGGGTATAAACTGCGGATGATGAATTATTTTGGTGACAGTTGATGTATATAGGATGTGTATGCTGTATAAGGTTTATATGATATATACATGACAAGTGTATATATGATAAGTATATCTATTATTAGTATGATTATGCATGATGTATAAGGATTGTAAGATATGATAAAAATAGAAAAAGCAATAAAAAAGGAATAATTTAATTTGCTATAATTGCCTATAAGCAAACATTGCACATTACTTGCGTATTATACAAACAAACAAAAAAACGTTATTTCTCAAAGGAACGTGACTTTCAATAAGGGGTATGGCTTCCCTTGATCAAAATCAATGTCGCAGCGATGGATTACTAGCAATGGATTCTATGAGGTTATCAATGCGGCACAGGTATATTCCCTCTCTTTCCCGCAAAAGATAACTTTCCAACTGCTGAACTGTTTGTAGGGGTCATAACCGACTAGCAACCCTTCTCCCTATAACATCACAAACATTTTCTATTGGACTGATCTCAGAGGAATATGCTGACCAATCCATTTGAAGTATTCCTCCGTCGAATATGTAGTACGTGTTTACTAACTGAGTAGATGCGACTTGGCGTTATCATCCTTGAGAATGAATTCATCCCTAATTGCTGAATCTTGTCCCACTTTGTAGATATCAAGACCACGCCCACGAACCTGTATGGACTCAAGGTTGATGGAAAAGGGGCATATTCTGTTGTGATGGAGCACCCTTAGGTAGAAGTCTGACTTGGCTCTGTGACGTTCGACAGTCATATGGGATAGGGACCTACAAGTTAAAGTGGATTCCTAACCGCCACAAACATCCATGCCACCGTCGTGATTCAAACCCGAAACCTGTGACACCAAGCTCCAGATCACTAGACACTCGGCCATTCTGAGCCTCAAACGACATGTGAAAATTTGGTTAATTTTATTAATTTAATGCTATTTTACTGACATTTTAAAATTTATAGGATATGCCGGATTAATTATTTTACATTAGGTGCAACATGTTTGACTTCATTCACACATTAAAATTCCATGCATAATTATTCATTCTTAATATATTCAACACTGATAGATTTGAATTGAATGCATGATGTTACTGAGTTAAACTCATCTAACAATTTTAATCATTTCTGTTAGAAAGCATTAATAATTATACATAAACACAGTTGATTTAAGAACGCCACTTAGCAGCGTCATCAGGACTGACGGTAGACAGATCTAATTATATACGTCTGAAATAGTCATAATTATAATGCAGCGGCGTTTCTGGTACCTCCAAATGGTCGTTAACAATTAAGACTTCATTCTTCCCGCTCCTATTCATGGAAGATGTACTAGAGCAATGGATGTCCAGAAATTCCCTAGGACGCCATTTGATTTGCGGTGGTCGGATGATATTAATAAAGGGTCGTCCTAGGGGCCAAGCGACTAATCAAACGGACAACGGGGGAGGTGGGTTGAGAAATCCTACCGAGAATATTCGACAATTGCTCGAAAGAATGGGTTTGCAGAAACTAATCATAGCCTGGGAGATATCTCAAGGGTAGTTGGGTTCTCGTGCGGCCTGGTATTGCAGTAATTAAGGACTCATGTTCTTGTTGGAAAGTACTGATTGTTGATCTTGTTGTGAAAGCTGCATCATCTTTTATGTCAGAATTTTTTGTGAATGGCAGAAAATGTAATTTGTTGGCAAATATTAAAAAATAGTTAAAAAAACGAAATAGTAATCATAAGAGAGGAGCAAAATTTTTTGGTTTAACTTTGATCAGTTCTAATATTCTGACAATAAATATAAAAATACTTCTGTAGTAAAACAAAACCTAAAAAAAAAAAAAAAAAAAAAAAAAAATTTATGAATAGGAAATAATTTTTGGTTTGTTTTCTAAAAAAAAAAAATGTTTTAATCATAATGGAAACGATTGCTAAACAATAGCAAAAGATGAAAAAGCTTTCATTTGAATTGAAGCGTAACAATCATTTTTTATTTTACATAACTAACATTAGCAAATTGAAGTCTTTATTATTTTTGACATAGTAATATTAAATGAATCCCACTTTTGCTTTTAAAAGACTCTGCAGGATCTCTGATGAGTTCCACATTTGAAATCAATTGTATTTCTTTCTTCTATCTTTCATTTTTATTTTGTATTACAAACCATATTTCATAATTCAAAATTATATTCATATTATTAATAAAGACAAAGGAGGAATATAAAGTATGACTGTCAACTGAATGTAGGATTTTAAAACTTAATTAATTGACGTGCCTGATATCTGAAATGGTTTTTGTATAATTTTCTATTTTTTTTATAATTCGTTTTTTTTTTTATAAATCAAGAAGAGCTTAGTTACTTCAAATTTATTATACGTATACATTGCTTATAAGAGGGATAGTCAATTTATCATCTTAAAAAGTAATATCACATAATTTTGAATAAAATATATGCCGCATTAAAAATATTAATATTATTGAAAAATATGATTCATATCACTAATTAAAACAGAAGAATCTCTGGACTTATTTTAAATAATGAGATTTAAATTAGGTTTTAATTATTTTATTTAATAAATTAAAAAAAAAATACATATTATTTTGTTTTTATTCATGAAATATTCAAACTATTATAAAGCTTGCTAAAAGCTATAAAGTAATTAATTATTTTTTCTAATAATTTAAATGTAGATTTAAGAAAAAGTAAATTGAACAAAAATATTCCTTCTATAATAAATCATAGAAATCAAACTAGATGTTAAAAAGAAATTACTTATTTGACAAATAGCTCGAATTTAATTCAATTGCAAAACGTTTATTAAATTTATTTAACACAAAACATAATATAATATATTAAAATATAAATAAAAAGAATAATAATTAAATTTGAATAATGATTATTAATAGTTGAAATATCAAAACCCATGAACTCTTAAAATAACTACTTACTAATAATTAAATTACATAGATTGTTATTCATTATTCCATTTTTAATCGCAGGATATTTTAGGTGTAATAATATTTACTATCTCTAGAGTAATTTTCATAAGAAGATACTTGAGGAAAATATAATTTATGAAATTTATTTTAATAATTAACTTCAAATGCTACCTTTCATTTATAATATAAATGTAAAATTGCATTCTTATTATTGACTAATTAATGAGTATCTATATTTATAAATGCTCTCAACGACAAAATATTTAACTGTTTTTATTTTTATCTCAAATATAACCATGATATATTAAATTGTAATTAGCTGTATTAAAATATCAACTAATTTGCATTTACCTTATTTTTCTTACTATCCCTTTAATAAAAGGAGAAAAAAAAAGATTGTTACAAATATTGCCATTTATTATTCAAATTCAGCCATTAGGGTAATGAATGTGTAAACGTGTCAGGGCTGTCATAGGATATTATTTGTGGAAAACGTAATTAGCGCAATTACAGAAAAATAAATATTTGCATCCGTATTATTAAAATAATTTTAGTCTTTGATGTTCACGTATATAATGACATCTGTGAGCGTCAGAAGTGCATATAATTTCCTTTGTATCAGCAATTTCTTTAATTCCCTGTCCATTTTGATTTCATCAATGGCTTTAAAATTTGCATTTTGTTCTTAAAATTTTTTTTTTTTATTGAATCATTTAAAAAAAAAGGTTCAATAAATTAAATTACAGTCATTTCACTGAAAACCAATTTACTGGTTAGGGAATTTTAAGAAATTTTCTTAAATTATAAGATCAGAAAACAATCGTGTTTAAGTGAATAAAACTGTAGATTAGTTTAAAAATGGTTGTATATTATTTATAAAAATAACGCTGCAAATAATTTTTGAGACACGGCAATTAAGAGTGTTAAAAGATCTTGCAAATATTTTTGACTTTGATTGTATATCCCATTTTATAAATTACTATAATTAAACTTGTTTTAATGTAATGGAATATATTTTCATGTTATTTAATTTTACTTCACTTCCATATATTTTTAATATCTATTTTTTTGTTAAATGATTTCTATTCAAACACCATTCATGACTAATGCTACTTTGGAATGATTAAGAAGAAACGAAAGATATATCAATGATAATTTAATAATAATAGCATAAAAGTATATCAATGATAATTCAATAATGATAGCTTAAAGGCATCTCAATGATAAATTAATGATGATAGCATAAAGGTATAGTAATAATAATATTTTAATGATAATAAGCTTACAATATGAAAATTTTCAAGTATGCTTGTCGCGACTTATACCCATTTGTAATATATGGATTAGACCACCAAATAAATCACACCGTGATTAAAAATATATATCAACAATTTTCTTGATTAACTATAACTGAATCATGGAAACTTTAATGTAGTTAAAACACTATTACTTTACACGTAAGAATAACAAGTTACCATAAAACACTTGAACTACAGAACTTTACATTTTGTTTCTGCAAGAACCATTACCTGCAATATGTTTGCGGAACATAGCATAAATTGTTTAGACACAGATTTCTCGCTCGGGACACATACATCTTTTTTAAAGAACCATACCACAATGGTGCATAGATTTCGAGTGAAAGGTGAAGGAGAAATGAGTATGAATGGTACTGAATTAGCTTTGATGGATAAATCAAAGTTTTAAGACTTTATTTGGAAATAATGCTATTTATATAAGATTTGGTCTAGAAAAATAATAGATTTGTTCTAGATTTATGTAACGAGAATTTCAAATTTAATTTGACTGGAGGTTACCAGACATGCTAACTTTCTTAAATAATACTTATAAGTCACCAAACAATAATAAAGTATGTCATGATTTGTTTTATCCAATCGGACATAAAAAAATGAAGTTACTTTTAACTGAAAGTAAATATGAACGCTAATGTTATCTACGGAAATTCCACATATACGGCTGAAAATATTAATGAAAAGATTCATTCATATTAAAAGCATTTCCCCTACGTCGCCAAAGAACCCGCCAAAACCTATTTTTTGGAGCCAAAAATCCAACAGGGGAAATAGAGCGATCACTTTACAATTAATTTAATAACAGCTTAGATAAATCATTACTGAAGGCGACTTTTTTAGTTTTTTAAAAAAAATGTCATATATTTTAAGCAATTCTTAAAAAGTACAATCTGTAAAAATTATTTATTTAAAAAATTAGTAAACATAAAAATAAAACTATCCTTAAAAGGAAATTAGGCATTCCTCTTTTCCGAAAATCAAAGATAAATATTTTAAAGCAAAATGAGAAAAAAAGTACAATACCAATTTGAAATAAAAAAAGAACTTATTTTAATTGAAACAAAATATGATCGTTAATATTATCTCCAAAAAATTCTGCATATACGCCTGAAAGTATTAATGAAAAGATTTATTCATAATAAATGCATTCGCTACGACGAATAATTTTCGTCTAAACTCTTTCATATCTTCTTAAATTACTAGGTGTTATCAGCAAGTGCCCTCAATTTGCAGAACCATTAACAGAGAAAATGTTTTCTTCTCATTAAAACATTTCCCCCACGTCGTCACAGAACCCACCAAAACCTATTTTCTGGAGCCAAAAGTCCAACGGTGCGTAATAGAGCCATCACTTTACAATTAATTTAAATACATCTTAGTAAAATTTTTACTGAAGGTGGCTTTTTAAGTTATTTTTCAAAAAAAAAAAAAAAAAAAAAATTCATATTATATTTTAAGCAATTCTTAAAAAATACAATCAGTAAAAATTTTGTTAAATATAAAAATAAAATGTTCCTTAAAAGGAAATTAGACATTACTCTTTTCCAAAAAACAATTAAAGCTAACCGATTTCAAAAAATACGAAACAGAAAAAAAAAATACAATACCGATTTGAAATTGAAAAAAAGAAGATAATTTTAACTGAAAATAAATATGATCGTTAATATTATCTCCAAAAAATTCCGCATATACGGCTGAAAGTATTAATGAAAAGATTTATTCATAATAAATGCATTCGCTAGTACGAATAATTTTCGTCTAAACTCTTTCATATCTTCTTAAATTACTAGGTATTATCAGCAAGTGCCCTCATTTCGCAGAACCATTAACAGGGAAAAGTTAATGAGAATTAAGATTAAAACATTTTCCCCACGTCGCCAGAGAACCCGCCAAAACCCATTTTCTGGAGCCAAAAATCCAACCGAGCGTAATAGAGCCAACACTTTACAATCGGCAGAAAAGCCGTTTAGGTGAGGATCAAAGGCAAAGATGGCAGAGTAATTCACTGTCTCAGCCCTTAACGTATCGGTAAACCATTAGCCAACGGAAAATAGTTTTAGTTTTCTATAGAGCCTTATAATAGCCGTAATGTTTTTTCTTTCTACTTTTAATTCTCTTCTTCTCTAATACTGCTTTAGATGGGGGATGGTTACTGCTGCCAAATGGTGTTCCAACTTATCTCTTAAACGGAGAAATTTTTCTGATGGAAATTGATTTCTGGCATAAGTTGTTGCAGTTGGGCTTTGTCATGGATTCTTTTCAGCAGTTGCATCAATTTAACACATGCTGCGTATACGCTGTTGGGGAAACGGAATTGCTGTAATTCTTGTTTTAACAGCTGGATTAGAAAAGTTAATAATGTATTTCGGGAAGTGTTAAGAATTACGGACTGCTTTAAAAGTTTGCTCAGCGAAATTTCGTAATTGTATGTACCTATATTACTGTAGCTAGTAATAAAACATTTCGTAAAGATGATAAAATAAATTATTTACTATTGCTATGATAGAAATGTTATAGTTTTACAATATTGCTAGTGGCTTTTTAAATAAAAATATTTGAAATCTTTGTGGCGCCAATTAAGTAAACCAAGAAAGATGCTTAATGCTGATGAAAATATATCGCGATTTATTAAAGTCACACACACAAAAAAAAATATTACCAATAAAAGTATACTAGCCAATATTGTCTTTTTCAAAATATATATTTACTTTATGTTGTATTAATTTTGACCACGTTTTTATAGGGGTATTAATATCCACGTTCAAAACAATAGTACAAGTTACCCAACGAAATTATCTTTATGTAGAATAAAATTTATACATGTGTCATCCTTTAAACGACATACGTATTTAAATAATATATGCATTTAAACTAAATATGTATGTTGATATATAACATACGAAATTATATAATGACATATATAGGTCAGATATAATTGATGAAAAGCATTATTGAGCAAGGAACAACTTTAGAATTAAAATTATTTTGAAAAAAATTTCTCCTAAAATTATTCTTTTTTTAATTTTTTTATGAAGCAATTATAATTTTAAGCAAGATATTATCGGTGTACATTTCGATCATCATAATTTTTTGATGGCTGAGTGGCTAGCTCTCTGGCACTCGGTATTACAGGTATCCGGTTCGGATCCTGGTTGTGCCATGGATGTTTGTTGTGGTTCGGAATCCACTTTAACACGTACATCCCGATTCTAATAGAATCATAGAGCGTTGTTTGGGTACTGTTACTCGCGCCCGTAGCATTTCTTCAAGCATATCTACACGTGCCCCCTGTTTAGTGCTAATTGAGTAACTGCGGTGCAGCCCTTGTTTATGGCATAAAGATTAACTGTCTGTATTGCCAGCAGCATTACAACAACAACCACAATTTCTTTTTTTTTTCATTATAAAAAATATAATTAAATTTATTTTTGTAAGAATAGCAATTGATGCTTACAATATTGGTTAGATTTCATTGAACACATTATTTTAATATAAGATTTCATTTCGCCAAAGTTAAACAAACAAAACAAACTTTTAAACAAGTGGTCCTTGTAAATTTGAATTCTGGTACTCTTCATTGGTTTTTCCTTTTTTTAAAGTTGATTCTGAACAATTACAAACATCCATTGCACCGCCAGGAAATCCACACCAACCCAATGGTACTAAACGCCAGAGCGTTAGCCAATTGTACATCAGGCCGCATCCCATGGAGGACCGAGGGCTCAATTTGAGAGCCACTGCGACAGACAGGACTCGCACCTGAAACCTGCGGAATCTAACGCCAAATCGCTAGACAGTTGACCATTCAGGCCTCTGCGCATTCAAAGTAAATCTTTAAGCGATATGAGAATATTTGGGTAGTTCCACTAATTTAATAACATTTTAGAGTTATTATTCGCATTTTAAAATTATTCTACTTTATGTACAGCATGTTTCACTTCATTCATACATTAAAATTCTATATTTAATTATTTATTCTTAATATATTCAACACCGATAGATTTGAATTGAATGCATAATGTGTCTGAGTTAAACTAATCTGACCATTTTAATCATTTCTGTTAGAAAACATTAATAATTATACATAAATACAGTTGATTTAAGAACGCCACTCAGCAGCGTCATCAGGACTGACGGCAGAAAGATCTAATTATATACGTCTGAAATAGTCATAATTATAATGCAGCAGCTTTTCTGGTATCTCCAAATGGTCGTTAACAATTAAGACTTCATTCTTCCCGCTCCTATTCATGGAAGATGTACTAGAGCAATGGATGTACAGAAATTCCCTAGGACGCCATTTGATTTGCGGTGGTCGGATGATATTAATAAAGGGTCGTCCTAGGGACCAAGCGACCAATCAAACGGACAGCGGGGGATGCGGGTTGAGAAATCCTACCGAGAATAGTCGACAATTGCTCGAAAGAATGGGTTTGCAGAAACTAATCATAGCCTGGGAGATATCTCAAGGGTAGTTCGGATCTCGTTCGACTCGGTATTGCAGTAATGAATGACTCAGGTTCTTGTTGGAAAAGTACTCATTGTTGAGTGTTTTGAGAAAACTGCATCATTACTTATGGCAGAATTTTTTGTGCATTACAGAAAATGTAATTTGATGGCAATTGTTATATAGTTAAAAAAACGAAATTTTAATCATAAACATGAAACAGAGTTTTTTCATTTAACTTTGACTAAACTATTATAACAATAAATGGATATATTCTTCTGTAGTATAAAAACGATTCGTAAATAGGGTGTGATTTTTTTTTTGTTTGTTTCCAAAAAATGCTTTAACGATAATGAAAAAGGATTGTTAAACAATCTCAGAAAATGGAACAGCTTTTTTTTTTTTTTTTTTTTTTTTGAAGAAAAACGTGATAAAACATTTATTACTTCGTGTATCTAACATTAATAAAATTAAGTTTTGATTATTTTTGACATAGCAATATTAAATGGATCATATTTTTGCTTCAAAAAGACGCTGCAGGATCTTTGATGTGTTACATATTCTAAATAAAAAAAAACATATATTTAATTTTTCAATTTTTCATTTTTATTTTGTAATGCAATCCATATTTCATAATTCGAAATTATATTTCATATTATGCCTAAACATTGAGGATGAAAGGGAAATATGAATGCAAATTGAACGTAGGATTTAAAAACTTAATTAACTGATGAGCCTCATATGAAATGATTTTTCTATTATTCTCTTCCGATATTTATTTTATAAATTAAGAAAAGCTTAGTAACTTCTCATTTATCATAGATCTGTAATGAATATAAGTGTGATATTGAATATATCATTTTGGGAAGCCATATCGCATGATTTTGAATAAAATATATGCCGCATTAAAATATTAAACATTATTCATTGATTGCGACTCATTAATATTGAAAAATATCAATAATATAATTTCTTAATATTGAAGAATCTCTCGATAAGTTCTTCAAAATCTCTGGACTTATTTTATGTTATGAGATTTAAATAAAGTTTAATGTATTTTATTTAATAAATTAAAAAAAAATACATATTATTTTGTTTTTATTCATGAAATATTCAAACTATTATAAAGCTACCTTTAATCTATAAAGATAATAATTAATTTTAACTACTAATTTAAATAAAAGGATAAAAAAATATAAAATATGTTTTATAAAAAGTGAATTGAACAAAAATATTTCGTCTATAAAAAATCATAAACTCAAATAAAACTTTAAAACGAAATTACATATTTGACAAATGGCTTGCATTTATTCAATTGCAAAAAGGTTTGTTAAATTTATTTAACAAAATACATTATTCAATATGCGCATTGAAAATATAAATAAAAAATAATAATAATTCAAAATAATTAACAGCTATTAACAGTCAAAATATCAAAATCCATGAACTCTTAAAAGTAACCTGACTAATAAGTAAATTATATAGATTGTTATTCATTATTCCCTTTTTAATCGTAGGATATTTTATGTGTAATAGTTATTTAAAAATATTTACTATCTCTAGAGTAATTTTCATAATAAGATACTTGATGAATATATAATTAATGAAATTTATTTTAATAATTAACTAGAAATTGCTACCTTTCATTTATACTATGAATGTAAAATTGCACTGTTATTATTGACTAATTAATGAGTAGCTATATTTATAAATACTCTCAAAGACAAAATATTTAACTGCATTTATTTTTATCTCAAATGTAACCATGATATATTAAATTATAATTAGATACATTAAAATATCAACTAATTTCCATTTACCTTATTTTTCTTACTATCCCTTTAATAAAAGGAGAAAAAAAGATTCATGTTACAAATATTTCCATTTATTATTCAAATTCAGTCATTAGGGTAATGAATGTGAAAACGTGTCAGGGCTGTCACAGGATATTATTTATGGAAACCGTAATTAGCGCAATTACAAAAAAATAAATATTTGCATCCGTATTATTAAAATAATATTAGTCTTTGATGTCCAAGTATATAATGACATCTGCGAGCGTCAGAAGTGCATATAATTTCCTTTGTATCAGTAATTTCTTTAATTCCCTGTTCATTTTGATTTCATAAATGACTTTAAAATTTGCATTTTGTACTTTAATTTTTTTTTTTTATTGAATCATCTTTAAAAAAAGGTTCAATAAATTAAATTACAGTCATTTTACTGAAAACCAATTTACTGGTTAGGGAATTTTAAGAAATTTTCTTAAATTATAAGATCAGAAAACAATTGTGCTTAAGTGAATAGAAATGTGTTTAAAAATGGTTGATTATCTAAGTTTATAAAAATAACAGTTCAAATAGCTATTGTGTTATTGCAATTAAGAATGTTAAAAAATCTTACAGATATTTCTCTGACTTTGATTGCATATCAAATTTTATAAATTACTATAATTTAACTTGTTTTAGTATTATTTAATTGTACTTTACTTCCATATATTTTTATTATGTACTTTTTGTTAAACGATTTCTATACAAACACCATTCGTGAATAATGCTACTTTATAATAATTTAGAAGAAACGAAAGGTAAATTAATGATAATTTAATAATGATAGCATAAAGGTGTATATATGATATTTTTTAATGATAATTTGTTTTCAATATGATAATTTTCAAGTATGCGAGTTGTTATTTAAAACCATTGGTGATACGTGGATTAGACCAACAAATAAATTTAAATGGAGATTTAAGAAAATTGTAAACAATTTCCTACTTAACTTTAACTGCATCATGAAGATTTTATGTAGTTAAAACATAATTACTTTACAAGCAATATTGATAAGTTACTATACAAAACCTGATATGAAATTTACATTTTATTTTTACTAGAACCATTATCTGCAGTGTGTTTGAGCAATACAATGTAAAATGTTCAGCACCAGAATTTAGCTTGGTACACATTAAATCTTTCTGAAAGAATCTTGCCACAACGGTGCATAGATTTCGAGAAAAAGTTAAAGTTTGACATCACATCTGGGGCACGGAAAATAAAATTTATCGGAAACGCTTGAAACTACGGAATGTATATAAAAGAAAAACAGATTTAAATAAATAAAAATATATAATTAGACTTATAAGTTTATGGAACTGGTTAAAGTGTAATGGAAGGCAGGTACGAATCTGATATGCAATTCAACCTTTAATGGGCTCACGTTGCTTGTAAACATTGGTAATCTATACATAATGATAGTTATTCATTTCGCAAATATTTCCATCTGCACTTGATCCACAGTCAATGTAGTGGCAATCCTTACAAACTGTGAGTCAATATACCCTCGCTATCTATAACGCGGTCATCCCACGCTATTATTATCGGATGGTTGGAAGACAAGGTCCCGCTGTGTTGACTCTGCTATTAACAGTTTGAGCTCCTTTAAACATTCTCCTATGAAGGTATATAAAGGAATAGATAGCTGGAATTTCAGTTAGTAGGGAGCAAAGATTTAGTTACTCAACTATATGCGGCATTCACTTTCGTGAATACAAGTCTATTGGACTGTCCAGCCACCGTAGAGAACATGCATGCATATCCAGTTATAAGCGGCTGTCATTTGCAGCACAATTTTCTGTAAATACCATATGATGTCCAATATCATATGGTATTTACAGAGATACGTCCTTTTTGTTCTATTGAAGGAAACATGGCGCCTTATGTGGCACTATACTTTGAATCCTTTTCTCGAAAACTATTCTTCCTAGATGTATGGTTCCTTAGACAAATTTTGCATACTCCAAACAAGGATCTCGTCCTTCACAGTTTATGCGATATTGTCCGAAGGCTACATATACTACGCATATTGAAACATCTAAGCAACATAAAAAAAAGAATTATAATTTTTTATAGTTATTTTAAACTATTTTTTTTTTTAATATTTAAGAGGTTTGAAGGACAGCATGTTTATAAATGGCGTTTAAAAATTCAATATGACTCTTTAAGTGAAACTTATTGGTAACAATTTGATTTTTCATATATATATATATATTGATGCACAGAAGTGGGCCTCGTGTTCCAATTATGTATACTATGAGCAGATAAAGATGAACGAGGTAGGTTCTTTCCCGAGGAATTTTTAAAGTTCGTGGGCCTTTTAAATTACCAAAAATTCACAATTCTTATTTGTTTCGTAAGATGATTTTGATTATTATTTTCCATGAGGAAATATATGTATAGCTTTATGTGGTATAACGACAAATACGTGGAAAATTTCAAACAGCTGGTCTAACTATTGGAGCATTATCTTATCACCTTTTTGAAAACAGTGTCTTCATGAGGATAACATAATATCTACTTGCCAATTAGAGGTTTTTTTTTATTATTTACGTCCAAGTAAGGCATAATTTGGTAATTGAAAAAGATAAATTAATTATTATTTTATGGTTTTCTTTAGAAATTTATTATTCATTTATTTTAATAAAAATTTAAATAATTTAATACCATTTATATTTTATTTATCTTCAGGTCATGATTAACAAATTTGAAAAGTATGTTGAATAAATCTGTCATTTTTTTCTTTAGAATGACAGGTCGAGTGTTTTACTTTATATACCACGATCAGCTCACTAGAGGCGCACAGTCGAATGTGGGGTCTCACCTTATAATAATGTGGGCCGTTAGGGTACATAACGTCAGCGAATCAGAAAACTAATGATTTATCCCATTGCATCATGTTTTCTATCGATGCAAGATTTCTTCCAAAAAAGACGACTATGCACCAAATAAAAACATTTGATTTCTTTCACTTGGTTGGAATACACTGATCGATCAAATTTATTTATTTGTTTGTTAAATTAACTAGAAGGGCTATTTGTTACACAATATTTTTCCTTTCTTTCAAATTTGCCCGGAATGTTTTTGTAGCAGGTAAAGATCTTTTTTTAATATGAAGTTTAAAAAAATTCAAACTTAATAAAATGGTTAGTTTTATTTCATTTATTTGAATATATTATAAATCAAAATGTAGTTTCTAACAATTTTCTATAGCATTTTGCTTGAAGAAAAACTCATTTTAGTGTCCAACACTAATCTGCAAGCATATTTTGGACTCCATTTTCCATGATAACGGTTTTTAATTATGAAATAACTTGGTTTAATAAGTCATAGCGATTGCCGCGCACAGTACCCAGATTTACAGGAAATGAACTTATTTCCAACTGTTTAAATCAGAGAATGTGTTTTCAGGAATATATTACATCTCAGAGCTTTATAATTTTGAAAGAGTTCTGGATGGTTTAATAAAATCAGTGGGATATTTTAATACCAGCTAATTGTTTGCTAATTTGAGAACTAGGAATTACTTTGAGCTACGTGCATGTAATAATATCGTAGCTACGTTCGCAGAAATGTTATTTTCCATGGAAGAAATCATTTATATTTTGAACTGCCATAAATATTGCATAGCAGTTGAAAATACGTTTAATGTTATAGATCCATGCATATTTAATTCTACGAAATTCGTAAAGATGTTTCATTTTACATTTCTTAGTAGTTTAAAGCGAATTATAATTCCCAAATACGGTTTTGGTATTACATATATTTACAGTTTCTTACCGATTGTATAATCATAGTTAATTAAATATGCTAAATGCCATATACCATTTCTATAGGCAGATGTTAAATTACAGTGAATATTTCATTCCATGTCAAGAAACATAACATTAGCATATTCTAATTACCTAATAATACATATATGACTACCCATAGATTATTCCAGATTGAAATTTCATTTATTATTAGTTAGTGATACTATAACTTCAGTTATGAAGTAGTTGAATATTGTTTAAAGGCACAACAGGAATTTTATTTCGGACATCGACAAAAATTTGCATTAAAAAAAAGTCTTATGATAAGACCAAATAATTAATTAACTTTTCAAACTCAATTAAGACTAGGATTTTTTTTTAATATTTTCTTAAAATAAAAATTAAAGCTTTTTTTGACAATTTTGCATTTAGTCACACTATTCAAAATTTATACTTACACTTTACTTTGATGAAAAATATGTACATCTAAAATCATTTCTTTTTCATTACATTACATCAGATTTACAGAACTAACATATGTATTTGTTTCTTGATTATACAATTAATATTATTTTTGCAACTGATTGAAACATTTTGACTAACTTCAATTTATTGAATGTTTTTGAACGTTTTTATTGAATGTTTTTTTTCATTACTTAATATTGAAGGAATATTGTTTTAGCTTCAAAAATATGGAGATGAAGAGTAAATTTGTTTAGGCACAGGATGCAGGTTTCATAGTGTTAATCAAACAACCTAATTGCAAAGTTTTAATTTTCATCTGAGGTAAACTACCATAACAACCATAACATTTCAAAGACTCTCCTGGCAGAAATTTGAAGTAAGTGTAAGTTGAGTCATTATTACGTAGTCTTAATAAGCCAAATCTGCTAATTTTTCTATTATAACTTAAATATTAGGCAACAAACATTTTTAACTGAAATGAAATTTTAAAGAATTTATATAAAAAAATAATGTGCTTTTAAAAAAGGGATATTACATATATTGATAAATTTTTTCTACCAATAGCAACATACAAATCATTTTTAATTAATTTTGATTGTATGTATACTGTTTGAAATACTTAGAATTAACTTTTTTTATTTTCATAACGAACAAAGTAATGCATTTCTACAATACTTATCTTCCAAATATACGTAGTAAATAATTTGAGTTTTAATATTTTCTACGGCCGTAATACTAGTACAACGCAAAAAATGAAGTTTGGGGATAAACGTATTTAAAACTTTTATTGGTTTAAAATGTAGAATTGCACAATAAATTAACAGATGACGGAGTAAACATATTTAGATAGAATGAGAGGAAGTAATTTCAATAATTCTCAAATTTTTTTAATTAAAGTGTTCTTTTGCATGTGGTAGACAACAAGAATTTTTTATTTTTTTTTGAAATGTTACGCTTTTAATTTGTCATAGACTTTCAAATAACAAGTAGCAATGTTGACAATGTTCGTAACATATAATTAATTCTTTTCGACCTGGTCTAGTCTTGCATTAGCGCTAGTTGTTCAATCAAAGGAAATAAAATATATTTTCTTTAGAAATTTCACAAACAGGTTATACTTACTTCATTGATGGGTGTCATGTTTCGTTAAAAATAATTAGGATAAATTTTTTTTCATAATGATTAAATTAATTACTAATTATTTTTCATAATTAATAATTTAACAGTTTTAAGTACCTAACAATTAATACAAGTAACTACTTTAAGTTTCAATATTCGTCAAGTATAGTATTTCAGGAAAAGAAAATGTAAGATTATGTTTTTCTAGACAACTGTAAGGTTGCACATTTCCATGGTTAAGACACCAATTAGAAACTTCTCTAAACAAACTTCAAACTGAAAATAGAAGCCTCTATCTGAAAGATAAAGATATTTTTCACAATGATTAAATTAATTAATTAATTATTTTTCATAATAATAAATTAACATTTTTACTTACGTACCAATTAATAGAAGTAACCTTAAATTTCAGCATTTGTTAAGTATTTCATAATAAAGTTTGTTAAGTACTAATGTTTTTCCGGAGCATTGTAAGATGACACATTTCAATGCTTGACTCTCCAATTAGAAACTTCTCAAAACAAACTTCAAACTGCAAATAAAAACCTCTGTTTGAAATCAACCATTAAAACATTTACCGTAAGGATTTCTTACCTGAAATCCAAAACAAATAGTCCCACGAACCACTCTCCCATGAATTTTTAAAACCGTTCATCGATTTGGGACATCGATGCAAGAAGAACATTTCGCAGTCGCCTTTACTTATTTTTTTTCATATTATCCCTTTTTTTTTCTTCTGATTTTTTTATTTATTTTTATTTTTCCTTTCCAAAAATTCCTTTCAGCCATTCTTCCCGCTGGTGGAGATTATGGTTCGATATTTCGAAACCGCACATCCCGCTTCCGATGGTGGAAGGAACCATTTTATTCCCTAAAATTGCATCAGGTCTGCATTTTTGTATGAATTTTTAAACTTTAACATCAAAGAGGAAAATGTGCAGCCGCCATTTTAATGTTCCACGATCACTAAATATCACTTATCCAAACGCTGAAGAACTAAGAAGCAGGGAACGCCGTTTTTAAGTATTTTAAGTCTTTCTTTTATGGATGGAAAGATGACCTCATGCAAATCAATATAACTTTGAAGATTTAGTCCATTACAGTAGTGTGTATAAAGGCGCAAAAAATGATGTTAGCTATGTTTATACAAACATTTTCTATAAAGTTTTAAAATAAGAGTGCGTTTTTCCTTTTTTTCCCGATATGAATAGCCTTATTTACAACAACTTTTATGTTTGTATCATTTTTTATTTTTATTGTTGTTTATGGTTATAGTTATTTAAAATGGTTCATTAAAAATATATTCAACAAAAAAATAAAGTTCATTTTTTAAAAATATTTTTTACTTAAATTAGTTGGTTTTATGTTGTTGTAAAAAGAAAGTAGAAATAAATGGTTTTAGAATTATTTGGTTCTTACAAAATGAATTCATAAAATTCATCAAAATATCAAAAACTGCTAATAAAATTTCAATTGTTCAATTTGTGTAGTGTTTTAGTATATTTTTATGATTATATTTTTTTTCTATATAATTAGATTTGTATAAAAAAATTTTAAAAAATGTTTAAATTTATCTTTTTGCTAAACAACATCAAAGTTTATTTTAAAATACTTTTTATATTGCATTTTTTTCTGTGTTGTTATTGTATTTAATGTATGCTTATTGTTACTGTTGGTGTTAATATACACCATATAAAGTGCAGTGGGAAATCTTTAGCAGTATTTTATTCAACACATAACATAACACTTTGGAGAAAACTTGTTCACTAGGACTGAATAAAAAATATACATGTGGAATAGACAAATAAACATAAGTAACAGACATATACACATATACCATTAGTTGCCTACTAAAACGTTTAATGTGACTTTCAATTATATTCTTATATATGTGACGTCAAGAAGGATACCCATCACGCTCAACTAGCATACTTTGTACGTCATACTATTTTGTTTTATTTGTTCCTTGTACATTGAGGCAATTGCTGCATTCGGATTTAAAACGAAACAAAATAAAAAGATACAGTTAAAGTATTCTAATAGCATTATATTATTTATTATTGTATTTAATACACGAGTCCTATTTCTGAAAAAAAAGTCGTTTAAAATGAAACCATAAATATATTAAATTGTGATGTCCTTACCGCATAGCAAGCGCTAAATATTTACAAAATGATGACAATGTTTGCCTACTAGATATTAATTATAAAATTTTTTTTAAATTAAGACATGAATTTGATTCTATTCTGTATAACAATGTTAAATTAAATTGTTAGAATATATCAAGCATTTTATTGTTTCGTATAAAAAAAATTACACTCCATGAACAAAGTCGTCATTGATATAGCTTTTATTCTGTATTCGGAAACTACGTGATTTTCACGATAGCATGATTATGTGGCAATTTTACCAAATTCTATGGTATTATGGTAATTGGGTTTTATGGTATTTGTGAATTAAGTTTAGAAATATGGAAAACATTATTCAAAACAAACCTTTCTAAGACGAAATAATGAATTCGCAATTGCATGTAAGTAATCATAAGCAGCAAAACGTATGTAATATTCGTTTAACACTAATATATTGTCTTTTCAATGTGTTTTCTGTTATCATTTATTTTAATAATTTCCACTAGTCTCCAGAGCACTACACTCATTATCATTAAAATTAGCACACCAAGTAAGAGTTGTTGAACCACTAGGAAACTTTGCATAAAGGTTTGCATTAAATATATTTGCCAATGATTATAATTGCGCATTGGATAAAGCCATTAAGAGGCATAAATGTGCTTGCACACTAGCCTATAAAAATACCTTAAGGTAATATGTATGCTGTTTATAAGTTACAGAAGGATGCTTTGTCATCATATGCATTTACGTTGTCAAGGAATCAAATATCAATCTGTGGAACCGTGAATGAGTAATAATATTTGGGATAATAGATGGTGGAAGGTTATTTCGGTAATTGCTGGTAATCTTGACCGTTTTGATAATAGTTTAAGGACTTGCTGATACCAATGGTTTAGAATAAGTTCAGCTCTGATCTTTTGCTCTGGATATCTTAGAACGACACCAAATAAGGGAGGACAACCTCAATGTCAGTCAGGTGACTACGTCATTATCAGACATCCACATACAAGTTCAATGATGTCCTTGTCTGTTCGTAATATTGGGAGTCACCTGGCTGGCAATCATTCGTTATTTCTGTGCGCTTAATGTGTATTTCCCGTGCCAATCACGCACCATTATCGTCGTTTGGGGCTGTGTGTCTTTTGGAAGGATTAAAAGGAGAAAAAATAAAATTATTCAATTATTGAAGGATATTTAATATTACTTTGTGTCTTTATACATTTTACTTTAGCTTTGGCGTTTAACTGCTTTTATCAGCTAATTTAATTAATTATATTACAGTTTTATTTAATACTACATTTTAATACTATAAATACACTACATATAATACTACATTTTAATAATTTATATACACTACATATATAATACAACGTTAATATTACATTTGTTTAATCCGTTTTGAATTTATCCTTATATCTCAATACATTTTTTTTTATATTGACTCAATACTCATTCATTTTTAACAAATATTTTGATTTCCATATAATTATATAATATATTTTACATTAAATTTCATAATAGTACATTTTCATTCGTTCAAATTCAATATTCTTATATTTTTATTCAAAATTTTTAATTCTACTTTTATATAACAGACTAGCCATCAGACTTTAGTCTGAGTGCATTTCTATTTATATAGTTTCGCTATTCATACATTTATTTTCAACGTTTCGTTTGATTCTGCAATTGCATAAGACTTTTGGTATTCAATAATCTTTTTACCACTATATTTTTTTTCATTAGTTTAATTAGTTCTTTATTTCTATTCATCACTTTAAGCTATGGATAGTTTGGTATGGTTAGTTTTGAATTTAGCCTTTTATCTAAATTCCTTATTTCGAAATTCATTCTTTATTATCCATTTTCTGCAATTTCTTTCGCATTTTACTTTGTCATGTATATTTTTATTCATTTAATGTTCATAATTTTTTGCCTGTATGCTATATTTGAAACGAACCCTGTACTTGTATAATAAATTACATATTTAGATATTTTATAATTCTACATTTTTGTTCTTATAGATTGGATATATCCATTCATTTGGGCTTAAGCTGCAGTTGTGCAATACTTTATGCACATGGATTTTTTTATTAGAAATTTTTTTATTCTATTTATAATTTTAAACTATGAATAGTTTGGTATGATGAGTTTTGAGTTTAGCCTTTTATTTCAATTCCTTTTTATTTATATAATTTCGAAATTCATTATTTTTTTTATCCATTTTGCGCAATGCCTTTCTCATTTTACTTTGCATGTACATTTTATTCATTTAGTTCCGATATTTTTCAATTCCTACTATTAATTCACACTCTCCCTATATATATTTATATATCTTATTCCAATTTTCAATCGTTAATAAAATACTTTTTATTTATCCACTCAAGTTCAAATACATTTTTTGAAACTTGTAGTGGATGACACTTGATGTTAATGCAGCTTTCTCAAATATTATTTCAGTAATTAAATTTAATTATATGGGAAAAAATTTCTCTTATATAAGATATTTAGCAGGATATAAATATAATAGTGCAACACCATATATAGAAAGGAAAATGGAAAATTGCAAAGAAATTCTTTTCTATTTAACTTATACTTATACTTAACTTCATTAATATTGTGATTCTGTCATATACATACACATATTTATATTAATTGTATTTGTTTAATAACATTAACTAACATAAAATATTTCTTTTGTGACTTAAATAGGAATTGACTTTTTTTTTATATTACTTGTTATGCTATATTAGAAAGGAACCCTATATTTGTATAACAAATTACGTATTTAGACATTTTATCTTTCTACATTTTTATTCTTGTAGGTTGGATATATCCATTCATTTCGGCTTACTACGCTGCAGTTGTGCAATGCTTTATGCACATGGATTTTTCTATTAGTATATTTTTATTCATACTATTTCAATTTTATTCGTACATCTCTGGTGAACAGCGATATTAAATACATCATTTCAACTCTATTGCTACCCAAAAAAAATTCGAAAAGAAAACCCGGGCACACTTTACCTGAAATCGGTTTCCAAAGATAACATTCCTGAATATATAAAAGTGAAAAGAAAAAAGATTGGAATAAAGTTGCCTTCCACCGTTTCCGAAATCCCGCCATCAAAGAAAAAATGGAGTGTACATAAATTTTGAGGAGTTTCCCAACATTTGCCTGACTGGCGGGAGCGCTTATGAGGGCCCCACGAATAAAAAATGGCGCCTGGCGATATGACGCCGAAAAATAGAGTTCTAACCAACGGGACTCGACCTAATATATTTCAGGAATAAACTCCAGCGAATGAGAACCCGTCTTTTTTTAAGGTAGGGGGATAAGCAGGAGGTAAACAACTAAACAAGGCCAAATCGCTTTCTGTCCAAAAGAGAATTGTTGGAAATCATAGATCAGCTGTGGCAACAAGGACTGCGGGATTTGAAAAAAGCTTCGATTCGAATGAAGTATATTAGGGCCCTTTTTTATTTGTTTGCTGTTTGTGTGACGGTGGCTTTCGGTAAAGAATGAAGGCCATTTGTTTTGCGTTATTTGTGGTCATTGCTTTCAATGGCAGGACATTTTTACTGCGGATTTAAAGGTGGGGGCTATTACTGAAAGCATTAATCTGGACCAGATTTGGCAACGTGTTAACACAAAAATTTTGCGATACAATAAAAGACATTTACTTTAGGAAAATGTCAAATCAATTTCTAATTTAATAATTTGCTTTTTTCGTAAAAAATGGTGAAAAAAATTTAAATTGCATTTATGTGGAATACGTATGGATGGTACTGAATTAGCCTTGATGGATAAATAAGTTTAAGATTTTATTTGAAAATAATGGTATTTATGTAACCATTATTTTCTAATAAAATGGGTCTAAAAATAAAGGAATTAGGAAATATGTGATTCTACTGCATCTGGCAAAACAGAGGCAGTTAATATTTATGCCATAAGCAAGGGCTGCACTGCTGTTACTCATTTAGAACTACCTAGGGGACACAGGTAGCTTGAAGATATGGTACGGAAGCGAGTAACACTACCATCACAATGCTCTACAATCTTATTAGATCGGGGCCTATAGTTTAGAGTGGATTCCAAACCACTGCAAAATGAACCACTACAAATGAAATTAAAACTATGGTAAATATCACTTCATTTAAAATATAGTAAATGCAATGTAATTTTTTGAAAATAATTGAAATAATTAAAAATACATGAACATGAGTTCATGTATTTAACAGAATGCAATATTTGTTTTTAAAATGCTAAACAAAACAAAAATAATAATCTGTAAATCATGAAATAATTCATTTAATTACATATGGTATAAATTGTTAGAGACTGTGACTTCTTTAAGTATTTTTCAAAAAAAAAAAAAAAAAAAAAAAAATGTTCATATATTTTAATCACTTGTTAAAAAGCGCTATCTGTAAAAAATTCTTGCTTTGAAACGAATTAAACATAAAAATAAAACGTTCCTTAAAAGGAAATTAGACATTAATCTTTTCCAAAAACTAAAGATAAACAATTTAAGGCAAAAAAGTACCATGCAAATTTGAAATAAAAAAAAGTTATTACGAATTACATTAATGTTATCTACGAAAAATTCCACATATACGGCTGAAAGTACTAATGAAAAGATTCATTCATATTAAATGCATTCGCTTGTGCGGATAACTTTCGTCTAAACTCTTTTATATCGCCTTAAATTGCTAGGTATTATCAGCAAGTGCCCTCATTTTGCAGAGCCATTAACAGGGAAAAGTTTTCTTCTCATTAAAACATTTCCCCTTCGTCGCCAAAGAATCCGCCAAAACCCATTTTCTGGAGCCAAAAATCCAACAGAGCGTAATAGAGCCATCACTTCACAATCGGCAGAAAAGCCGTTTTGGTGAGGAACAAAGGCAAAGATGGCGGAGTAATTCAGTGTCTCAGCCCCTTAACGTATCGGTAAACCATTAGCCAACGGAAAATAGTTTTAGTTTTCTATAGAGCCTTATAATAACCGTGATGTTTTCTTTTTCTACTTTTAATTCTCTTCTTCGGTATTAGATGGGGGATGGTTACTGCTGCCAAATGGTGTTCCAACTTATCTCTTAAGCGGATAAATTTTTATGATGGAAATTGATTTCTGGCATAAGTTATTGCAGTTGGGCTTTGTCATGGATTCTTTTCAGCAGTTGCATCAATTTAACACATGCTGTGTATACGCTGTTGGGGAAACGGAATTGCTGTAATTCTTGTTTTAACAGCTGGATTAGAAAAGATAATAATGTATTTCGGGAAGTTTTAAGAATTACGGACAGTTTTAAAAGTTTTCACAGCGAAATTTTGTAATTGTATGCACATATATTACTGTAGATAGAAAATATAACATTTTGTAAAGATTGTAAAATAAATCATTTAGTGTTGCTGTGATAGATATCTTATAATTTTGCAGTATTTCTGGTGGCATTTTAAGTAAAAATATTTGAATATCAATTAAATATACCAGAAAAGATGGTAATTGCAAATTTAAATATTTCGTAATTTTTTAAAATCTCAAAAAAATGTACATTTTTATTACCAATAAAAGTATAATCGTCATAAATTTATTTTCCAAATATCTATTTAATTTCTGTTGTATTAATATGGACCGCATTTTTAAAGGTGTATTAATATCCACGTTCAAACCAATAGTACAGAGAGATAACTTACCTTATATTTTTTTAACAAAAATTTAATTAGCTAATATTTTTAAAATATAAACAGATTATTTATTTAACTCGTTTAACTGATTAATAGCGCTATTAATTTTATTGGTTACAAAAAATGATTCAGATATTACGGAAATGACGGATTTTTCAATGAACTGCTTTACCAAACTTGGTATTTTAATAGGTTTAATATATTATTTTATGTGGTCTATTATATCAATTACTATAAATAAATGGATTATTTTTTAAATTACATAATGATTTTCATCTGGAATTAAAGAATTTCTTATATTCACTTAATGCGAACACACAAACAACGTTACACAACGAAAAAGTCTTTATGTAGAATGAAAATGTATACATGTGTCATCCTTCAAACTATATATGTATTTAAATTATATATACGTTTAAACTAAATGTGCATGTAGATATATAATACATGAAATACAATAATGACATATATAGGTCAAATATAATTGACGAAAAGCATTATTGATCAAGGAATAACTTTAAAGGTAAAATTATTTTGAAACAAAATTCGTCTAAAATTCTTCTTTTTTTTTTTATAAAGCAATTATAGTTTTTAAGCAAGATATTATCGATGTAGAATTCTATTATCATAATTTCATTTTATGGGGGCCTGATGGTCGAGTAGCTTGCTCTCTGGCCCTCGGTACCACATGTATCAGGTTCGGATCCCGGCTGTGGCATGGATGTTTGTAGCGGTTTGGAATCCACTTTAACCCGTAGATAGGAACATAGAGAGTTGTGGGGGTAGTGTCAATCTTCAAGCTACACGTGCCCGTGAGTAGTGCTAATCAAGTAACTGTAGTGAAACCCTTGTTTATGGCATAAAGTTTAACTGCCTCCATTGCCAGCGTATTATCATGGGGCATTACAATAACAACCACAATTCATATTTTTGTGAGAATAACAATTGATACTTACAATATTGGTAAGATTTTATTGACCACATTATTTAAATATACGATTTCATTCCCCAAAGTTAAACAAACAAAACAATACAAACTGTTAAACAAGTGAACCTTGTAAATTTGAATTCTGGTACTCTTCCTTGTTTTTTCCTTTTTTTAAAGTTGATTCCGAACAACTACAAACATTCATTGCACCGCCGGGAATCGTACATGAAGCCAATGGTACTAAATACCAGAGCGTTAACTAACTGGACATCAGGCCGCATCTCATAGAGGACCAAAGGCCCTGTTTATTAATCACTGCGACAGACAGGACTCGCACCTGTAACCTGTGGTATCGAGCGCCAGTTCACTAGACAGTCTGCCATTCAGGCCTCTACGTATTCAATATAAATTTCTCAACCGATATGTAAAAATTTGGTTAATTTTATTAATTTTAATGACATTTTTCGAATTATAAAATTTAAATGATTTGTTAATTAAAAATTGATGCTGATTAATCATTCTACTGTATGTGCAACATGTTTGACTTCATTGATACATTTTCTACAATTAATTACTTATTCTTATTATATTGAGCACCAATAGATTTAAATTGAATGCACGATGTATCTGAGTTAAGCTCATCTGACCATTTTAATCATTTCTGTTAGAAAGCATTAATAATTGTACATAAATACAGTTGATTTACCACTCAGCAGCGTTATCAGGACTGACGGCAGACAGATCTAATTATATACGTCTGAAATAGTCATAATTATAATGCAACGGCCTTTCTGGTATCTCCAAATGGTCGTTAACAATTAAGACTTCATTCTTCCCTCTCCTATTCATGGAAGATGTACTAGAGCAACGGATGTACAGAAATTCCCTAGGACGCCATTTGATTTGCGGTGGTCGGATGATATTAATAAAGGGTCGTCCTAGGGGCCAAGCGACCAATCAAATGGACAACGGGGGAGGTGGGTTGAGAAATCCTACGGAGAATATTCGACAATTGCTCGAAAGAATGGGTTTGCAGAAACTAATCATAGCCTGGGAGATATAACAAGGGTAGTTTGGATGTCGTCCGACCTGGTATTGCAGTAATGAGTGACTCATGTTCTTGTTGGAAAAGTACTGATTGTTGAGCGTGTTGTAAAAACTGCATCATTTCTTTTGTCGGAATTTTTTGTGAATGACAGAAAATGTAATTTGATGGCACTTGTTAAATAGCTAAAAACACGAAATAATAATCATAAGTTTGGAACCAAATTTTTTTCATTAAACTTTGACTAGTTCTAGTATTATGACAATATATTTGAAAATACTTCTGAAGTACGAAACCGATTTATGAATAAAATGTGATTTTCGATTTTCTGTCTATAAAATGTTCAACGATAATGATAAGAATTTTTAAACAATATCAAAAGATGAAACAGTTTTTTTAAAAGAAAAGCGTGATAAACATTTATTACTGCATGTAACTAACGTTGGTAAAATGAAGTCTTGATTATTTTTAACATATTAAATTGATCAGATTTCTGCAGAAAAAAAAAGACTGCAAGATCTCTAATGAGTTCCATATTTGAAATAAAAAAAATATATATTTATTTATTCAATCTTTCATTTTTATTTTATAATACAATCCATATTTCAAAATTTGAAATAATATCCCATGTTATGACTAAAGGTTAAGGATGAAGATGAAATATCAATGTCAATTGAACGAACGATTTAAAAACTTAATTAATTGACGAGCCTGATATATAAAATGATTTTTCTATAATTCAATATTTTTTTAAAAATTAAGAAGAGCTTAGTTACTCCACATTCTCCATCATTAGTTACTCCGTCATAGTATATAAGAAGTATATATAAGAAATAGTATATAGGAAGGACATTCAGTTTATCAGCTTAGAAAGTAATATAACTTCATTTTTAATAAATATATGCTGCATTAAAACTATATTTTTATAAAAATTAGGATGAGATTAGTTACTTCAAATTTACCATACGTATTCATTGCATATAAGAACGATATTCAATTTATCAGCTCAGAAAGCAATATTGCATCCTTTTGAATGAAATAATATGCTGCATTAAAAATATTAATAATTATTCATTGATTACAACTCATTAATAGTGAAAAATTGAATCCTATCAGTTATTAATTTTGAAGAATCTCTGGATAGGTTCTTAAAAGTCCATGGATTTATTTTAAATTATGAGATTTAAATTAATTTTTAAGTATTTTATTTAATAAATAAAAAAATTTATTTGCTTTTATTTAATAAATAAATGAAATGTTTTTGTTTTCTTTCATGAAATAAAAAGAAATTTATTTGTCTTAATTCAAAAAAATTATTTTGTTTTAACTGAAAAAATTATTTTCTTTTTATTCATGAAATATTCAAACTATTATAAATCTCCATATAAGCTATAAAGATATTAATTAATTTTATCTAATAATTTAAATGTGAATTTTAGAAAAAGTGAACTGAACAAAAAAATTTTCTCGGTAATAAATCATAAAACTCAAATGAAATGTTAAAAACAAATTACATATTTCACAAAGAACTTGAATTTAATTCAATTGCAAAATTTTTATTAAATTTATTTAACACAAAACATTATTTAATATATTAAAATATAAATAAAAAGAATAATAATTAAAATTGAATAATGATTATTAATAGTTGAAATATCAAACACCATGAACTCTTAAAATAACTACTTACTAATAATTAAATTACATAGATTGTTATTCATTATTCCATTTTTAATCGCAGGATAATTTAGGTGTAATAGTTATATACAAATATTTACTATCTCTAGAGTAATTTTCATAATAAGATACTTGAGGAATACATAATTAATGAAATTTATTTTAATAATTAACTTCAAATTGTTACCTTTCATTTATAATATGAATATAAAATTGCACTGTTATTATTGACTAATTAATGAGTAGTTATATTTATAAATGCTCTCAAAGACAAAAATATTTAAATGCATTTATTTTTATCTTAAATATAACCATGATATATTCAATTATAATTAGATACATTAAAATAACAACTAATTTGCATTTATCTTATTTTTCTTACTATCCCTTTAATAAAAGGAGAAAAAAAGATTCATGTTACAAATATTTCCATTTATTATTCAAACTCAGCCATTAGGGTAATGAATGTGAAAACGTGTCAAGGCTGTCATAGGATATTATTTATTGGAACCGTAATTAGCGCAATTACAGAAAAATATATATTTGTGTGCGTATTATTAAAATAATATTAGCCTTTAATGTTCACATATATAATGACATATATAATGACATCCAGAAGTGCATTTCCTTTGTATCAGTAATTTCTTTAATTCCCTGTCCGTTTTGATTTCATCAAGAGCTGTAAAATTTGCATTACACACTTTAAATATTTTTTATTGTTTCGTCTTTAAAAAAAAAGTTCAATAAATTAAATTACAAACATTTTACTGAATAAAATTAGCTACTGGTTAGGAATTTTTAAGAATTTTTCTACAAATTTTAAGATCAGAAAACAATTGTGCTTAAGTGAATAAAAATGTGTTTAAAAATGGTTGATTATCTAAGTTTTTAAAAATAACTGTGAAAATAGTTATTGAGTTACCGTCATTAAGTATGTTGAAAGATCTTACAAACATATTTCTGATTTTGATTATATATCTCATTTTATAAATTACTACAATTAAACTTGTTTCAATGTTATGAAATATATTTAAATGTTATTTAATTCTACTTCACTTACATATATTGTTATTATATACTTTTTTGTTAAATGACTTCTATTCAATCACTAATCGTGAATAACGCTATTTTGGAATAATTAAGAAGAAAGAAAGGTATATCAATGATAATTTCACAATGATAGCTAAAGGAATATTAATGATATTTTTTAATGATAATGTTTCAATATGATAATTTTAATGATGATAAATTATCAATATGGTATTTTTCAAGTATGAGAGTTGTTATTTATAACCATTTGTATTACATGGATTAGACCAACAAATAAATCACAGCGAGACTAAAAAAAATAATCTACAATCTCGTTCTTAACTGTAACTGCAGGAAGATGACAATACAATTAATATATATATATATATTAGTTAGATTTTGCTTTTACAAGAACCAATATCTGCAGTGTGTTTGGACAATATAGCATTAACTGTTCAGAATAAATCTTTCTTAAAGAGCCATGCTACAATAGTGCATAGATTTGGAGAAAAGGTTGAAGGAAAGACGTATGGCATCTCACCTGGTCTGAAAATAAAATTTATCCGAGACATGCGAAACTACAAAATTCATAAAAAAACATATTTAAAGGAATAACAAAATAAAATTATGCTTATAAGTTTTTGGAACTGTTTAAATAAAAATGGAAGACAGGTGCAAGTCTATTATACAATTGAACAGTAGTTAATGGGCTTGCGTTGCTTGTAAACATCGGTAATCTTTGTATAATGATAGTTATTCGGTTCGCAAATAATTCCATCTGCACTTGATCCACAGTCAATGTAGTGACAATCATTACAAACTGTGAGGCGATATACCCTCGCTATCTATAACGCGGTCATCCCACGCTATTATCATCGGATGGTTGGATGACAAGGTCCTGCCGTTGTCTTGCCTCTGCTATTAACAGTTTGAGCTCCTTTAAACATTCTTCTACGAAGGTATGTAAAGGAATAGATAGATGGAATTTCAGTTAGTACGGATCAAAGATTTAGTTACTCAACTATATGCGGCCTTCGCTTTCGTGAGCACTATTCTACTGGATGGTACATCCACCGTACAGGACATACATGCATAACTCGATGCAACTTACTGTCATTTTCAGCACGTGTCTCTGTAAATACCATATGATATCCAACATTACTATTGTTTTTGTTTCTATTGATGAGAACAGAGAAAATGCATGTGGCAAGGCACCAGTTGTATAGATGTAGAAGTATGGTTCCTTAAGCAAATGTTACATACTCCAAATGAGAATTCTCGTCTTTCGCAGTTTATGCGGTATTGTTGGAATGCCATAGATACTACGTATATTGAATTGTAATAGGCAATGTAAAAAAAAAATGGAGATAATTTTTATTGTTATTTTTAAATATTTTTAAAAGTTTAAAGATTTTTTATGGACAATCTGTTTGTAAGTGACGTTTTTTATATATGAGCTGATAAAGATAAACGATGGAGATATGGCATTACTTTCTGTAGAATTTTTAAAGCTTGTGTGAGCCTTTTAAGATACAGAAATTCCCAATTCTTGTTTGTATCCCAAGACGATTTTGATTATTATTTCCCATAATGAAATTTAGTATAACCTTATGGGGTATAATTGCAAATATCCGGAAAACTTCCAACAGCTGCTCTAATTATTGGAGTGATTTCACATACTATCACAATAGTCATCGTCTTCTCTCTTTTTGGAAGATAGTGTCTCCATGAGGATTTACTACTGTATTTTACTAGATGAAAAAAAAACACTTTAGCGTCAAACAACAATCTGTAAGCATATTTTGGACTGATTTAGATTTGCAGGAAATGAAATTAGTTCCAACTACGTTTATATCCAGAAAATGTATTTTCAGGAATATATTTCATCGTAAAGCGTTATAATTTTATAAGAGTTCTGAATGGTTTAATAAAATCAGCCGGATAATTTTATACCAGCTAATTGTTTGCTAATTTGAGAACTAGGAATTACTTTAAGCTACGTGCATGTAATAATATCGCAGTTACATTTGCAGAAATGGTGTTTTCCATAGAAGAAATCATATATATTTCGTACTGCCAGAAGTATTACATAACACTTGAAACTATGCTTAATGTTATATATTCTCACATATTTAATTCTATAAAATTCTTAAATATGTTTCATTTTACATTTCTTAGTAATTTAAACCGAATTCTAATTCCCAAATATAGTTTTGGTATTACCTATATTTGCAGTTTCTTACAGCTTTGTTAATCATAGTTAATTGGATTTGGTACATGCCTTATACTATTTCTATAGTCAATTGTTAAAGTTTAGTTAATATTGCCTCCCATGTCAAGTAACACAAGATTAACATATCTTATTTGCCTAACATTACATGTTTTTCTAATAGTAGATTATCCCAGACTGAAATTTTGATTACTACTCGTACACAAATAGGTTATATTTTTTTCTTTGCTAGGTGTCATGTTTTGTTAAAAATATTTAAAATTAAACTTTTGTCATAATTATTAAATTAATTAGTAATTATTTTTTCACAATTAATAAATAAAAAAATTTCTTATCTGCCAATTAATACAAGTAACTACCTTAAGTTTCAATATTCGTCAAGTATAGTATTTCATGAAGAGAAAATTTAAGAGAATGTTCATACAATAGTAAGACGACAGATTTCCGTAGTTAATCCGTCAATTAAAAACTTCTGAAAACAAACCTCAAACTGAAAAATAGAATCCTCTGTTTGAAATCAACCACTAAAACATTTACCTTAAGGATTTCTTATCTGAAATCCAAAACAAATAGTCCCACGAACCACTCTCCCATGAATTTTTAAAACCGTTCATCGATTTGGGACATCGATGCAAGAAGAACATTTCGCAGTCGCCTTTATTTTTTTATATTTTTTTTTATCATATTATCCCTTTTTTCTCCTGATTTTTATTATTTTTTATTTTTCCCTTTCCAAAAATTCCTTTCAGCCATTCTTCCCGCTGGTAGAGATTATGGTTCGATATTTCCAAACCGCATATCCCGCTTCCGATAGTGGGAAGGAACCATTTTATTCCCTAAAATTGCATCAGGTCTGCATTTTTGCATGAATTTTTAAACTTTAACTTCAAAGAGGAAAATGTGCAGCCGCCATTTTAATGTTCCATGATCACTAAATATCACTTTTCCAAAAGCTGAAGAAGTAAGAAGCAGGGAAAGCCGTTCTTAAGTATTTCCTTCGATGTAATAGACACTGTTCTTAGGATGTCTTTTATGGATGGATATAGGACCTCATGCAAATCAATATAACTTTGAAGATTTAGTCCATTACAATAGTACGTATAAATATGCAAAAAGGTTTTTAGATATTTTTGAACAAACATTTTCTATAAAGTTTTAAAATAAGAGTGCATTTTTCGTTTTTTTTTCCAATATGAATAGCTTTGTTTAAAATAACTTTTTATGTACGTATCCTGTTTTATTTTTAATGTTGTTTATGGTTACAGTTATTTAAAGTGATTCAGTAGAAAAGCATTCGAAATAAAAATAATCATTTTTTAAATATTTACTTAAATTAAATAATTTATCTTATTGCAAAAAACCGTAGAAAGTAATGTCTTCACAATTATTTGGTTCTTACTAAATGAAAACAGAAAATGCATTGGAAGATAAATAAAAGCTTTTAAAATTTTTATTACAAATTTTATCTATTTATAAAATATAAAATTGACTTTTTTAAAAATGTTTTGACCTGAATTAGCTGGTTTATCATATTTTAAAAGAAAAAAGTAGAAATAAATGGTTTCAGAATTATATGGTTCTTAAAATATTAAAGCAAAAAATGCATTGTAACATCAATAAATCTTTGTAAAATTTCTATTGCTCAATTTGTGCAGTGTTTTAATATATTTTTATGATTAATTTTTTTTCTATTTCATTAGATTTAAGTAAAAAAAAAAAAAAAAAAAAAAATTGTTGTAATTTAGCTTTTTATTAAACAATATTACTGATTTTTAAAAATTCTACTATACTTCTTAATTGCATTCTTTCTGGGTTTTTTATTGTATTTAATGTATGTTTTTTGTTATTTTTGGTGTTGATATACAAAGTACGGTGGGAAAAAAGTTGTATTTAATTCAGCTCAGAACATAACACTTGGGAGAAAACTTCTTCACTAGGACAAAACAAAAAATATGCTTGCGGAATAGAAAAAGAAACATAAGTAACATACATAAACCATTAGTTCCCTACTAAAATTGTTTACAAACGCTTTCAATTATATTCCTATGTATATATTCGTCAAGAAGGAACACTATCATGCTCAACTAGCATACTTTGACCTTGTAGGTCATTGTTCATTTTTTTCATAGTACTTTATACAATAAAGGAACTGTTGCATGCTAATTTAAAAAAGAACCAAATAAACAACTGTAGTTAAAATATTTTAACAGTATTATACTATGTATTATTGTATTTAGTATATAAATCATATTTTTGAAAAAAAAAGTTGCTTAAAATGAAATAATAAAAATATTAAATTGTGATGTCCTTACTGCATGGTATAGCAAGAGCTAAATATTTACAAAAGGATCAAAATGTTTTCCTGCTAAATATTAACTATAAAACTATTTTTAAATTAAGACATGAATTTGATTCTGTTCTGTAACACAATGTTAAATTAAATTGTTAAAATATATCAAGTATTTTATTGTTTTGTATAAAAAAAAATTGCACTACATGAATAAAGTTGTTATTTATATAGCTTTTATTCTATATTGGGAAACTATGTGATCTTCTTGATAGCATGATTATTTGGTAATTTTACCAAATTCTATGGTATTATGGTAATTGAGTTTGATGGTACTTGTGAAATAATTTTAGAAATATGGAAAATATTAATCAAAACAAACCTTTCTAAGACGAAATAATAAATTCGCAATTACATGTAAGTAATCATAAGCAGCAACTTGCAATTCCATCATAAGTTATGCTGATAAATAAAATTATTTTTGCTTCAGCGTATTGATTTGGATATTTTACCAAATCATTTATGAACTTTTATTATATTCTCCTACATTATTTTTCGTAAATCTTGTCATAAGATTTAGAATGGATCAGGAGAAGATGGATTTTCCTAGCAAAAATATTTTATTAATTTTAGCGAATGGTCATTATATTAAATTATGTTTATGCAGATAATTTTCTGTCGTTTAGACTAATTTCACTGCATTAAACAAGCTAATATTTAGAAAATTTAGATTTAGTTAAAGCTGGGGTGTAAATTGTCAGGTACGTAATAACATAATAGATCAGGGAATTAACACAGCAAATTTTGATTTACTAAATTGTTAATAATATTTACACTGTTGTTATATTCAATACATATTGCAAAACGTTATGAAATATTGTCTCTTTAATGTGTTTTCTGTTATCATATATTTTAATAATTTCCATTAGTGTCTAGAGTACTACACTCATTATCATTAAAATTAGCGCACCAAGTAAGAGTTGTTGGACCATTAGAAAACTTTGCATAAAGGTTTGCATTAAATATATTTGCAAATGATTATAATTGCGCATTAGATAAGACCATTAAGAGTCATAAATGGGCACCCACTCTAGCCTGTAAAAATACCTTAAGGTAAACTGCATGTTGTTTATAAGTTATAGAAGAACTCTTTGCCATCATATGCATTTACGTTGTCAGTGAATCAAATATCAATCTGTAGAACTGTGAAAGATGAATAATATTTGGGATAATATGGTGGAAGGTTATTTCCGTAATTGCCGGTAATTTTGACAGTTTTGATAACAGTTTAAGGACTTGTTGATACCAGTGGATGATAATAGGTTCCACTCTGGTCTTCTGTTCGGGATATCTTAGAACTACATCAATTAAGGAAGGACAACCTCAATGGCCGACAAGTAAGTGTACAGTTGACTACTACATCATTGTGCGGCATTTGGTCACAAGTTTCAGTTTATTTTTATAAATGCTGTTACAATATTGGTTAGTTTTTATTAAATATATTTAATTAATGCTGCATTTGTTTAATCAGTTTTGAATTTATCCGTGTATCTCAATACATTTTTATTTATATTGATTCAATACTCATTAATTTTTATCAAATATTTCGTTTTCAATATAATTATATAAGTTATTTCACATTCAATTTTTAATACTACATTTTCATTCGTTCAAATTCAATATTCTTATATTTTTATTCAAAAATTTTAACTCTATGATTATATAACAACTTTAGCTAGACTTAGACAGTCCATCAGACTTTAGTCTGAGCGCATTTCTATTTATATAGTTTCTCTGTTCATGCATTTATTTTTAACGTTTCGTCTAATTTGCATAAGACTTTTGGCATTCAACAATCTTTTTACCACTATATTCATTTCTTCAGTTTAATTATTTCTTATTTTCTATTCAACATTTTAAACTATGAATAGTTTGTTATGATTAATTTTGAATTTAGCCTTTCATCTGAATTCCTTATTTTGAAATTCATTCTTTATTTTCCATTTTGCGTAATAACTTCCTCATGTTACTTTGCCATGCACATTATTATTAACTTAGTTTTCATAATTTTTTGTTTTTATGCTATATTAGAAATGAACCCTGTACTTGTATAATAAATTACGTATGTAGACATCTTAAATTTCTACATTTTTATTCTTATCGGTTATATATATCTAATTGATTCATATAATATATTCTTATAATATATCTATTAATTTCGGCATAAGCTGCAGTTGTGCAATGCTTTATGCACATGGATTTTTTTATTAGTACATTTTTATTCATACTACTTCAATTTTATTCGTACATCTCTGGTGAACAGCGATATTAAATACCTCATTTCAACTCTATTGCTACACCAAAAAAAATTCGAAGATAAAACCCGGGCACACTTTACCCGAAATCGGTTTCCAAAGATAACATTCCTGAATATATAAAAGTAGAAGGATAAAAGTGAAAAAAAATAAAATAAAAAAAGATTCGAATAAAGTTGCCTTCCACCGATTCCCAAATCCCGCCATCAAAGAAAAAATGGAGTGTACATAAATTTTGAGGAGTTTGCCAACATTTGCCTGACCGGCGGGAGCGCTTATGAGGCCCCCACGAATAAAAAATGGCGCCTGGCGATATGACGCCGAAAAATAGAGTTCTAACCAACGGGACTCGACCTAATATATTTTAGGAATAAACTCCAGCGAATGAGAATCCGTCTGTCTTTAAGGTAGGGGGATAAGCAGGAGGCCAACAACTAAAAAAGGCCAAACCGCCTTCTGTCCAAAAGAGAATTGTTGGAAATCATAGATCAGCTGTGGCAACAAGGACCGCGGGATTTGAAAAAAGCTTCGATACGAATGAAGTATATTTGGGACCTTTTTTATTTGTTTGCTGTTTGTGTGACGGTGGCTTTCGGTAAAGAATGAAGGCCATTTGTTTTGCGTTATTTGTGATCATTGCTTTCAATGGTAGGACATTTTTACTGCGGATTTAAAGGTGGGGGCTATTACTGAAAGTTGCATTAATCTGAACCAGATATGACAACACGATACAACAGAAATTTTGTAATACAATAAAAGACAATTACTTTAGAAACATATGCTTTCAATGGCACAGCATTTTTACCGCGGATTTAAAGGGGAGGGCTATTACTGAAAGATGCATTAATCTGAGCCAAATTTGGCAACGCGATACCACAAAAACTTTTCCGATACAATAAAGTAATAATTTTTTTAATTTTCCGATACAAAAAAAAATATAAATTTAATTTCAGGTTGAAGGATTAGCATATGTAAGGATTATCTGCAAAAATGTAATTGCAATTATACAGAATATATATGAATGGTACAGAATTAGATTTGACGGATAAATCAAAGTTTCAAGACTGGGCTTGAATGGCCGAGCGTCTAGCGCTCTGTGCTCGATGCCACAGGTTTTGAGTTCGAGTCAAGGCGGAGAAATGGATGTTTGCAGTGGTTCGAAATTCACTTTAAACCAAAGGTGCTAGTCTAATATGATGACGTTGTCTTAAGGCTTAGTTAGTCTTCAGCCTTCGTGGTTCCTCGCTGAAGTGAAGTTGTATATTACCCTTAACCCGGGACCTGTCGCCTGCGAAGGGTTCTTTGACTTAGTGTAGACTTTCCTCTGCCAAGGAGATTAATAACAAAAAGTTTTAAGACTTTATGTGAAAATAATCGTATTTATATAGGATTTGATTTTTAAAAATAATGGAAATATGAATTTAATTTGACTGAATGTTATCAGACATGTTATCTTTCTTAAATAATACTTAAGTAATTAAACAAGGATAAAAAAAAGTCCTTATTTGTTTTATATAAAAATTATGAATAAAATATATATTAATTTAAAGCATATTTTACCTAAACATGACAAATTGATGTGAGAGTAATAAATGTAGTGTTTTAATGTTCTGCTAGCAAAACAATATTTTTTAAATTTTTTATGGAATCGGGGTTGTTTTTATATTTCTGTTGCAGAAAAAGGATAAAATGAAAATTTAAGGTATATTAAATTTATATAGTCTTGAAAATAGTTTTAAGAGAACGTAATATATGTTTTTGAAATGTTAAACAAAGCAAAAAATAATAATATATATGAAATGATTGACATCTGCATTAAATAATTAATTTAATTATCTCTTATATAAATTATTACTAACGATGACTTTTTAATTATTTTAAAAAAATCGTGTATTTTAAGCAATTTTTAAAAAGTACAATCTGTAAAAATTCCTTGTTTAAAAACAAATTAAACATAAAAATAAAATGCTCCTTACGAGGAAATTAGAAAATAATTTTTTCCAAAAAATAAAGATAAACAATTAAAAGCAATTTGGAAAAAAATACTACAATAATTTGAAGTAAAAAAAAAAGTTAATTGAAAGTAAATATGATCGTTAATGTTATCTACAAAATATTCTCCATATACGGCTGAAAATACTAATCAAATGAATCATATTCATATTAAATGCATTCGCTTTAGCGAATAACTTCCGTCTAAACTCTTTCATATCTTCTTAAATTACAGGCATTATCAACAAGTGCCCTCATTTTGCAAAACCATTAACAGCGAAAAGTTTTCTTCTCATTAAAACATTTCCCCCACGTCGCCAAATAACACGCCAAAACCCATTTTATGGAACCAAAAATCCAACAGAGCGTAATAGAGCCATCACTTTACAATCGGCAGAAAAGCCGTTTTGGTGAGGAACAAAGACAAAGATGGCGGAGTAATTCTGTGTCTCAGCCCCTTAACGTATCGGTAAACCATTAGCCAACGGAAAATAGTTTTAGTTTTCTATAGAGCCTTATAATAGCCATGATGTTTTTTCTTTCTACTTTTAATTCTCTTCTTCGCTAATACTGCAGTAGAGGAGATGGTTACTGCTGCCAAATGGTGTTCCAACTTATCTCTTAAACGGAGAAATTTTTATGATGGAAATTGATTTCTGGCATAAGTTATAGCAGTTCGGCTTTGTCATGGATTCTTTTCAGCAGTTGCATCAATTTAACACATGCTGTGTATACGCTGTTGGGGAAACGGACTTGCTGTAATTCTTGTTTTAGCAGCTGTATTAGAAAAGTTAATAATGTATTTCGGGAAGTGTTAAGAATTACGGACTGCTTTAAAAGTTTGCTCAGCGAAATTTCGTAATTGTATGCACATATATTGCCGTAGCTAGTAATATAACATTTTGTAAAGATGGTAAAATACATTATATAGTGTTGCTGTGATAGGAATCTTGTAATTTTACAATACTGATGGTGCCATTTTAATTAAAAATATTTGAAATCTTCGTTGCTTTAATTAAATGTGCCAGACAAGATATTTAATGCTGATGGAAATAATTCATTATTTATTAAAATCATAAAAATAATAATTTTTTTTTCTACCTATAAAAGCATAATTGTCAAAAATTTATTTTTCAAAATAGCTATTTAATTTTTTTTTGCATTAATCTGGAATACATTGTTAAAGGTTTTGTAATATCCAGGTTCAATAGAATAGTACACATAGATGATTTACCAAATATTTTTTACTAAAATTGTTTCTAAAATTAAAATTTTTTACTAAAATTATTCTTGTTTTAACAGCTGAATTAGAAAAGTTAATAATGTATTTCGGGAAATGTTAAGAATTATGGACTGCTTTAAAAGTTTTCAAGCGAAATTTCTTAATTGTATGTACATATATTACCGTAGGTAGTAATATAACATTTTGTAAAGATGATAAAATGAAGTATTTAGTATTGCTGTAATAGAAATCTTATAATTTTACAATATTACTGGTAGCACTTTAACTAAAATTATTTACTCACGCCCGTAGCATTTCTTCAAGCTACACATGCGCTCTTGGTAGTACTAAGTGAGCAACTGCAGTGCAGCTCTTGTTTATGGCATAAAGATTAACTGTTTGTATTGCCAGCTGCATTACAATAACAATCACAATTTCATTTTATGTTTTCATCATATAAAATGTAATTAAATTTAATTTGTGAGAATAACAAGTGATGCTTATAATATTGGTAAGATTTTATTGAACACATTATTTTAATATACGGTTTCATTTCGTCAAAATTAAACAAACAAAACAATACAAAATTTTAAACAAATGGTCCTTTTAAATTTGAATACTGGTACTCACTGGTATTTCCTTTCTTATTTATGTTGATTCAGAACAACTACAAACATCCATTGCAATGCCGAGAATCGCATATGAAGCCAATGGTATTAAACACCAGAGCGTTATCGAATTGGGCATCAGATCGCATCCCACAGATGACCCAGAGCTCAATTTGAGAGCCACTGCGATAGACAAGACTCGCACCTGAAACCTGTGGCATCGACCGCCCAACCGCTAGGAATTCGGCATTCAGACCCCTACGTATTTAAAGGAAATTTCTCAAACGATATGTGGAAATTTTGTTAATTTTATTAATTTTAATTCTATTTTACTGACATTTTTCGAATTTTAAAATTTAAATGATATGCTGATTAAATAAAGATACTGATTAATTATTCTATTTTACGTGCAACGTGTTTGACTTCATTTATACATTAAAATTCTATACTTAATTTTTTATTCTTAAAATATACAACACCACTAGATTTGAATTGAATGCATGATGTTTCTGAGTTAAACTCATCTAACCATTTTAATCATTTCTCTTAGAAAGCATTAATAATTATACATAAATACAGTTGACTTAAGAACGCCACTCAGCAGCGTCATCAGGGCGAACGGAAGACAGATCTAATTATATACGCCTGAAATAGTCATAATTATAATGCAACGGCCTTTCTGGTATCTCCAAATGGTCGTTAACAATTAAGACTTCATTCTTCCGGCTCCTATTCATGGAAGATGTACTAGAGCAATGGATGTCCAGCAATTCCCTAGGACGCCATTTGATTTGCGGTGTTCTGATGATATTAATAAAGGGTCGTCCTAGGGGCCAAGCGACCAATCAAACGGACAACGGGGGACGTGGGTTGAGAAATCCTACCGAGAATATTCGACAATTGCTCGAAAGAATGGGTTTGCAGAAACTAATCATAGCCCGTGAGATATCTCAAGAGTAGTGAATGACTCATGTTCTTGTTGGAAGAGTACTGATTGTTGAGCGTGTTGTGAAAACTGCATCATTTCTTATGTCAGATTTTTTTGTGAATGACAGAAAATGTAACTTCGTGGCAATTGTTAAATAGCTAAGAAAACGAAATAGTAATCATACGTTTGGAACACAGTTGTTTCATTTAACTTTGATTAGTTCTAATATTCTAACAATAAATGTATAACTTATTTTGTATTAATAAAGCGATTTGTGAATATGGTGTGTTTTCGGTTTGTTTAAGCATTTATAAAGGTGATAAAGCATTTAATATTTCCTTTAACTAACATTGGTAACATGAAGTCTTTATTATTTTTGACATAGTAATAATAAAAGAATTTGTTTGAAAAAGCCGCTGCGGGATCTTTGATGAGTTCCATATTCGAAAGCAAAAAATTACATTTATTTCTTTAGTCTCTCAATTTTATTTTGTAATATAATCCTTATTTCATCATTCAAAATTATATTCTATATTACTAATATTGATAAAAGATGAAGTATTATAGTACTTCATCATATCATTACAGTACATCTACATAGTACTATAATAGTAATATTTGGATGAAGTAGTATGAATGTCAATTGAACGTAGTATTTTAAAACTGATATCTGAAATGATATCTCTATAATTTTCTATATTTCTATAATCTGATAATTTTTTACATAAATCAAGAAGAGCTTAGTTACTTCAAATTTATCATGCATATACATTATATAAAAGAATGACATTCATTTTATCATCTTAGAAAGTCGCATCGTTCTGAATAAATTATATGCCGTATTAAAAATATTAATAATTATTCGTTGAATTCCGACTCATTAATATAGAAAAATAAGAATCATATAATCATACCATTTATTAATATAGAAAAATCTCTGGACTTGTTTTAAATTATGAGATTTAAATTAAGTTTTAAATATTTTATTTAATAAATTAAAAAAAGATTATTTTGTTTTTATTCATGAACTATTCAAACTATTATAAAGGTTCCTAAAAGCTACAAAGTAATTAATAATTTTTGCGAATAATTTAATTTAATTTATTTATATAATTGACAAATGGTTAGTATTTATTCAATTTCAAAATGTTTATTACATTTATTTAAGATAATATATTATTTAATATGTATATTGATGATAAATAAAAAGAATTAATTGATAGTTATTAATAGTTAAAAAAACAAACCATGAACTCTTAAAAATAACCACTTACTAATGATTAAATTATAAAGATAGTTATAGAGGTTTCCATTTTTAAACCCATAATAGTTTATATGTAATTGTTATTTACAAATATTTACTATCTCTAGAGTAATTTTCATAATGAGATTCTTGAGGAATATATAATTAATGAAATTTATTTTAATAATTAACTTCAAATTGCTACCTTTCATTTAGAACATGAATGTAAAATTGCGCTGTTATTACTGACTAATTAATGAGTAGCTATATTTAAAAATGCTCTCAAAGACAAAAATATTTAACTGCATTTATTTTTATCTTAAATATAAGCACGATATATTAAATTATAATTAGATACATTAAAACATCAATTAATTTGCATTTACCTTATTTTTCTTACTATCCCTTTAATAAAAGAAGAAAAAAAGAATTATATACAAATATTTCCATTTATTATTCAAATTCAGCCATTAGGGTAATGAATGTGCAAACGTGTCAGGGCTGTCATAGGATATTATTTATGGAAACCATAATTAGCGCAATTACAGAAAAATAAATATTTGCGTCCGTATTATTAAAATAATATTAGTTTTTGATGTTAACATATATAATGACATCTGCGAGCGTCAGAAGTGCATATATTTTCCTTTGTATCAGTAAATTCTTTAATTCCCTGTCAATTTTGATTTCATAAAGGGCTTTAAAATTTGCATTTCATACATTTTAAATATTTTTTTATTGAATCTTCTTTAAAAAAAAGATTCAATGAATTAAATTACAACCATTTTACTGGTTAGGGATTTTTAAGAAATTTTCTTAAATTATAAGATCAGAAAACAATTGTAATAAGTGAATAAAGTTGTAATAGTTTTAAAAATGGTTGATCTATGTTTTTTAAAATAACAGTGCAAATAACTCTTGAGTTACGACGATTAAGAGTTTTAAAAGATTTTGCAAATATTTTTTGACTTTGATTGTACATCCTATTTTATAAATTACTATAATTAAACTTATTTTAATGTTATGAAATATATTTTAATGTTATTTAATTCTACTTTTACTTCCATATAGTTTTATACTTCTGTACCCAATAATTTGTTTTCAAATCTCTTTATTTATTGTTTCAAATTTATTTCATCGCCTTCAAAGTAATCCCCTCAGGACAGAATGCACTTATGCCAACTTTTTTTCCGATTCTCAATGCATGCTAAAAAGTCATCGGCAGGGATGGTCTTCAAAGCTCGCGGCGATTCACGTTGAATCTCTTCAATCGACTCAAAACAGTATCCATGGAGTGATCTTTTGAGTTTAGAGAATAACCAGAAGTCGGACGGTGTGAATACGGTGGTTGTTGAACGATATGGGTTTCAATTTTGGAGAAAAAATCACGAAGAGGCAATGAATTGTCAGCTGCCGCATTCAGGGTTTTCGATACCAATCGAGATTTGACGCGTTTCAGGCCCAAAAGGATATTGACATATCCTTTTGAAATTCTAACATCATTAGCAAGGTCTCTAATTGTAAATTGACGGTTTACAAACACCGAATCTTTAATTTTTGGACGTGAGCTTCGTTGGTTGAGGTTGATGGTCGACCAGATATCTCTTCGACTTCAACGCGTTCTCCGCCTTCTTTGAACTGTTTATACCACTTCTAAGCATTTCGTTCCGATATAGGAATGCTCACCGAATGCCTTCTGTAACATTCTATGCTTTTTTGCAAACATAATTTAATGCAAGTTCTTTGCTCAATGAATTCAGACATTTCAAAAATCGGCGGAATCAGTTTTAGCGTCTCAGAAAGCCAAGCGTAACTCAAATACTAATTAATATTTTGACGTCGAATTTTACACAAATGTCAAGTATAGTGCCAGAAACCTAAAAAAGAAATAAAATTGAAATTCCAGACCGAAATTGAAGGCATGGGAATTTAAAATTGAAAATCGACCTTACTTTTTGGACACAGAAGTAATTTTGTTTTGTTTGTATTTCTATTCAAACATTGTTCGTGAATAATGTTATTTTAGAATAATTAAAAGAAACGAAAGGTATATTAATGGTGATTTAATAATGATAGCATAGAGGTATATAAATTATAATTTTTAATGATGAAGTTTTCAATTTGATAATTTTCAAATATGCGAGTTGTTATTTATAATCATTTGTAATGTATGCATGGGTTATATCAACAAATAAATCGAAGTGAAATTAAAAAAAAATATATATCAACAGTTACATGCTTAACTATAACTGAATGAAGACAATGTAGTTAAATCACAAATACTTTACATGTAATAATAATTAGTTACTATAAAAAAATTCGATATTGAAATTTACATATTGTTTTTGTACGAACCATTATCTGCAGTGTGTTTCGTTAATACAACATAAACTGTTCAGAGCCAGAATTATCGCTCGGAATACATAAATCTTTCTTAAAGAGTCATATCGTAATGGTGCATAGATTTCGAGGAAAACGTGCATGAAAAACGTATGACGTCACATCTGGTGCACGGAAGATAAAATTTATGGGAGACATGTGAAACTACAGAATGTATATAAAAAAAAAACAGATTTAAATAAATTAAAATATATAATTATGCTTATACGTTTATGGAGCTTTTTAAAGGGAAATGGAAGGCAAGTGCGAGTCTAATATTCAATTAAACAACCTTTAATGGGCTCGCGTTGCTTGTAAATACCAGTTATCTTTGCGTAATGTAGTATATAGTTATTATATATAATGTATATATTATGTTAATGTATATAGTTATTCGATTTGCAAATATTTCCATCTGCATTTGATCTACTGCCAATGTAGTGACAATCATTGCAAACTGTGAGGCGATATACCCTCGCTATCTATAACGCGGTCATCCCACGCTATTATCATCGGATGGTTGGATGACAAGGTCCCGTTGTGTTGCCTCTGCTATTAACAGTTTGGGCTCCTATAAACATTCTCCTATGGCGGGTATGTAAAGGAACAGGCATATGGAATTTCAGTTAGTATACAGCAACGATTTAGTTGCTCACCTATATGCGGCTTTTACTTTCGGGAGCAAAAGGCTATTGGACGGTAGGCTATTGGCACCGTAAGGAACATGCATGCATATCTCGATACAAGCGGCTGTCATTTGCAGCACAATTCTCTGTAAATACCATATGATTTCCACTATCATATGGCATTTATAGAGATACGTGTTATTCTATTGAAGGAAACAGAGAAAACTGCATATGACATAGCACCTGATGGGACATCATACATTTTCTTTCAATTTTTTGCCGAAAACTATTTCTCACGGATGTATGGTTCCTTTGCAACTCTAAGTAAGAATTCGCATCCTTCATAGTTTAAGCTGTATTATCCGAAAGCCATAGATACTACGTATATTGAAATATGCTAAGCAATGCCAAAATAGGCCGATGATTTTTTATTGTTATTGTTAGCTATTTTTTAAAACACTAAAGAGATTATAAGGGCAACCAGCCAATAAATGACGTCATTTACATAAAGTTAAAAAGTCAATCTGAATCTGAAAAAATATAAATATTATTGTGAATAATTCCATCGTTTCATATGTATGCATACATATTTATTTTGATGCACATCAGTGTGCCTCGTGTTAAGCAATTATGCATAGAATAACTAAGAGAGGACATTGCTTTCCTGTAGAATTTTTTAAGCTCATATGGGTCTTTAAATTACTAAAAAGTCTTAATTCTTGTTTACTTTTCAAGAGGTTTTTGGTTTTGTCTTCCAAATAAAATTTAGGTATTATATTGCAAGGTATAAGTACAAATGCACGGAAATCTTCCAACAGTTGGTACAACCACATAATGTCTCAATCGTCATTGTTTTTCTCTAATTTGAAGACAGTGCCTCCATTATGATAACAATATATATCTAGTGTATTCTTGCCAGTTAGATGGGTGATTTATCATTTTCCTCCGAGTAAGGAATAATTTTATAATTGAAAACAGACAAACTTTATTTTTTCATCTTTTGGTTTTCTGCAGAAGAAAATTTAAATAAATTAATACCATTTATATTTTATTTGTCTTGAGGTCAAGATTAAGAAATTTGAACGTTGAATAAATCTGCCTTTTTTTTTTTCATCTTTTTTTTAGATCGGCAGGTCAGATGTTTTACTTATACATACCATGATCAGTTCACAATAGGCACACAGTCAAATGTGGAATGTCACCGTATACTAACGTGGGTTGTCAGGATATATAACGTCAGTCAATAGGACGACTAATACTTTATCTCACTCCATCACGTTTTCTATCGATGCCAGATTTCTTCCAAAAATATGATTCTGTAACAAATAGAAAACTTTTGGTTTCTTTCCTTGGTCGGAATACACTGATCGATCAAATGAATTTATTTGTTTGTTAAATTTACTAGAATGACTGTCTGTTACAAAATATTTTGCTTGTCTTTCAAATTTGCACATATTTTTTGTTGTAACAGGTATAGCAGTCTTTTTATAATATGAAATTAAAAAGTTCAAATTGTTGTAAAATTATTAGTTTTACTTGATTTGCTTGCCTGCATTACAAATGAAAATGTAGATTTTAACGATTTTACACTGTATTTTGCTAAAAGTAAACACGTTTTAGCGTCAAGCAATAATCTGTAAGCATATTTTGAACTCCATTTTCCCTGACAACTGTTTTCATTGTTGAAATAATTTATTGGAATCGCTCACAGTGCGACATATACAGGAAATGAATTTATATTCAACTATGTTTAAATTCAGAAAATTTATTTTAAGGAATATATTACATCGCAAGCTTTATAATTTTAAAAGATTTCTGGATGGTTTAATAAAATCAGCGGGATAGTTTAATACAAGCTAATTGTTTGCTAATGTGAGGACTAACTAGGAGTTACTCTAAGCTACGTGCATGTAATAATAACGAAGCTATATTTGCCGAAATGGTGTTTTCCGTAGAAGAAATCATTTATATTTTGTACTGCCATAATTATTACATAGCATTTGAAACTATGTTTAATGTTATACATTCACGCATATTTAATTCTGTAAAATTCTTAAATATATTTCATTTTACATTTCTTAGTAATTTAAAGCGAATTCTAATTACCAAATATGGTGTGGGTAATACCTATATTTACAGTTTCTTACATCTTGGTTGATTATAGTTAATTGGATATGCTAAATGCCTTACACTATTTCATAGTCAATTGTTAAAGTTTAGTTAATATTGCCTCTCATGTCAGGTAACATAAGATTAACATATCTTATTTGTCTAACAATACATATCTGATTAACAATAGATTATCCCAGATTGAAATTTCGATTACTACTGATTCACAAAGTCATATTTAGTTCTTTGGTATGTGTCATGCTTTGTTAGAAATATTTAAAATTAAACTTTTTTTCATAATGAATAAAATAATTAGTAATTATTTTTTTATAATTAATAAATTTACCTATCAACCAATTATTACAAATAACCATAAGTTTCACTGCTTCTCAAGTATTTCATGAAAAGGAAATTTAAAATAATGCTTTTCCAGAACAATTATAAGATGTATACTTCCATGGTTAATCCTTCAATTAGAAACCTGCAAATAGAAATCTCTATTTGAAATCAACCATTAAAACATTTACCATAAGGATTTCTTACCTAAAATCCAAAACAAATAGTCCCACGAACCACTCTCCCATGAATTTTTAAAACTGTTCATCGATTTGGGACATCGATGCTTAGAAGAACATTTCGCAGTCGCCTTTATTTATTTTTTTTTCATATTATTCCTTTTTTTCTTCTGATTTTTTATTATTTTTTATTTTTCCCTTCCAAAAATTCCTTTCAGCCATTCTTCCCGCTGGTAGAGATTATGGTTCGATATTTCCAAACCGCATATCCCGCTTCCGATAGTGGAAGGAACCATTTTATTTCCTAAAATTGCATCAGGTCTGCATTTTTGCATGAATTTTTAAACTTTAACATCAAAGAGAAAATGTGCAGCCGTCATTTTAATGTTCCATGATCACTAAATATCACTTTTCCAAACGCCGAAGAAGTAAGAAGCATGGAACGTCGTTCTTAAGTATTTTCTTCTCCGATGTAATAGACACTGTTCTTAGGATGTCTTTTATGGATGGATATGAGACCTCATGCAAATCAATATAACTTTTGAAGATTTAGTCCATTATAATAGTGCATATAAGTATGGAAAAAAGGTTTGAGCTATTTTTGAACAAACATTTTCTATAAAGTTTTTAAATAAAAGTATCATTTTCCGTTTCTCCAATAAGAATAGCTTTCTTTAAAATAATTTTTTATGTATGTATCATTTTTTACTAACGTTCTTTATGGTTATAGTTATTTAAAAGTGGATTATTAAAAAGGCATTCAATATAAAAATAAAATTCCTTTTTTTAATTTTTTCACTTGAATTACCTAGTTTACCTTATTGCAAAAAAATAGTAGAAAATAATGGTTTCAGAATTTTCTGGTTCTTACAAAATTAAAGAGAAATGCATGGGAACTTTAATAAATGTTGGTTAAATTTCTATTATTCACTTTGTGTAGCGTTTTCGCATATTTTATAAGTATATTTTTCTATTGGATTAGAACTACTTAGACAAATATTTAAAAAATGTTTAAATTTATCTTTTTATTAAACTACATCGTTTTTTTAAAGTACTATTATACTTTTTATGTTGCATTTTTTCTGTTTTTTATTGTATTCAATGCATGCTTATTGTCACTGTTGGTGTTGATATACACCATATAAAGTGCAGTAGGAAATATTGCGCTGTATTTTATTCACCACATAATATAACACTTGGGAGAAAACTTGCTATCCAAAACGGAATTAAAGATATATATATATATGTAATAAACAAAGAAATATAAGTAACAGACATGCACCATTAGTTCCCTACTAAAAATGTTTACAATTACTTTCATTTATATTCCTATATGCGGAACGTACGAAAAAAGAACCATCAAGTTCAACTAGCATAGTTTGTACAATGAGGGAATTGTTGCATGCTGTTTTAAAAGGAATAAAATAAAGAGTTGTGGTTAAACTATTCTAACATATTATTTATTATTGTATTTAATATTCAAATCCTATTTCTGCGAAAAAAGGTGGTTTAAAATAAAATCATCAACATATTAAACTGTAATGTCCTTACCCATAAGGATAGCGAGCGCGAAATTTTTACAAAAGGATGAAAATGTTTTCCTACTAGATATTAGCCATAAAATAATTTTTTAATTAAGACATGAATTTGATTCAGTTCTGTGACAAAATGTTAAATTAAATTGCTAAAATATATCAAGTATTTTAATATTTCGCATATTTAAAAAAAAATTCCAAAAAAGGTACACAGCAGGAATAAAGTTTTTCGTTATAGTATAGCTTTTTTTCGGTATCTGAAAACTATATGATCTTCGCTATAACACAATTTGGCGCTCTTACCAAATTCTTTAGATGTTTTACGGTATTTATGTATTTATATGGTATTTGTTTTATGGTCTTGGTTTGATTAATGCGTTCTACATTTCTAAACTTACATGTGGAACGTATTAATCAAAACAAATCTTTCTGAGAATAAATAAAGAATTTGTAATTACATGTAAGTAATCACATTTAACAGCAACAACTTGTAATTCCATCATAAGTTAAGTTAAGAATTAAGATTATCCGTGCTTCAGCGTAGTAATCTGGCTGTCTTACCAAATCATGACCGAATATTTATTATATTCTACTATGTTATTCGTAAATCTTGTCATATGATTTAAAACATATAAATAGAAGATGGATTTCCAAAAAGAAGTCGTTATTAAAATTAGCGAATGGCCATTAATTAAATTAAATTTATGTAGTTTATTTTTTGTCATTTCGATTATTTTCATTGCAGAAAACAAAATAATATTTAGAAAATTCAGATTCAGTGAAATTTTGGTTGTAAATTGTCAGATACATAATAGCATAATAGATCAGGGAATTAAATTAATACAGTAAATTTTGATTCAATGAATTGTTAATATAATTTACACTGTTGTTACATAAAACACATATTGCAAAACGTTATGAAATATTAATTTAACACTAATATACTGTATTTCCAATGTGTTTTCTGTTATCATATATTTTAATAATTTCCATTAGTCTCTAGAGTACTACACTCATTATCATTAAAATTAGCGCACCAAGTAAGAGTTGTTGGACCATTAGGAAACTTTGCATAAAGGTTTGCATTAAATATATTTGCAAATTATTATAATTGCGCATTAGATAAGGCCATTAAGAGACATAAATGTGCTCTCACTCTAGTCTATAAAAATACCTTAAGGTAAACTGCATGTTGTTTAGAAGTTATAGAAGGACGCTTTGTCATCATATGTGTTTACGTTGTTAATGAAACAAATATCAATCTGTCGATCCGTGAAAAATTAATAATATTTGAATAATAGATTTGGATAATTATTACGGTAATTGCCAGTAATCTTGAACGTTTTGATAATAGTTTAAGGACTTGCAGATATGAGTGTGCAAGACCAAGTTCAGCTCTGATCTTTTGCTCTGGATATCTTAGAATTAAGAGAGGACAATGTCCGTCAGCTGGCTCCATCATTATCCGACATCCGCATACAAGTTGAAAGATCCCCTTGTAATCTGTGCAAGTCTGTTTGTAATATTGGGAGCCATTTGGCCAGCAAACATTCATTATTCTTGTGCTCTTAATAAGTATTTCCTTTGTCCTTGTCGTGTATTATCACCGTTTGAGTTGTGTGTCTCTTGGATTGATAAATGGAGAAAACAATATAAAAAATATTATTTTATGTCTTTTCGGCATTTTATTTTTTCTGTGCTCGTATGCTAGTTTTTGACGTTTAATTTCTTTTTTTTCAGTTTATTTCATTTTAATTCTCTTACAATATTGATTAGTTTTTATTAAATATATTTAATTAATGCTGTGTTTGTTATTCCTTGTATCTCAATACATTTTTATTTATAAAGATTCAATATTCCTTCATTTTTATCAAGTATTTCGATTTCATGTAACTGTGTAATACAAGGAGTAATATTACACAGTTATTACTACACTTTTATTTTTATTCAAAATTTTTAACTCTACTGTTATATAACAGACTTGCCATCAGACTTCATTCTGAGTGTATTTCTATTTATATAGTTTCGCTATACATGCATTTATTTTTAATGTTTCGTCTTATTCTGTAATTCCATAAGACTTTTGGCATTCAACAATCTTTTTATCATTATATTCCTTTTCTTCAGTTTCATTATTACTTTATCCCGCTTCATCATTTTAAACTAAGAATAGTTTGTTATGATTAGTTTTGAATTCAGCCTTTCATCTAAATTCCTAATTTTGAAATTTATTCATTATTATCCATTTACTGTCCTCGTGTTACTTTGCCATGTACATTTTTATTAACTTAATTTTTCATAATTTTTTGTTTTTATGCTATATTTGAAATGAAACCTGTACTTGTATAATAAATTACGTATTTAGACATTTTTTATTTCTACATTTTTCTTCTTATAGGTTAGATATATCCATTCATTTCGACTTAGGCTGCAGTTGTGCAATGTTTTATGCACATGAACTTTTCCATCAGAACATTTTTAATATATTCATCTTATTAAACTATCAATAGTTTGGTATGATTAGTTTTGAACTTAGCCTTTTATCCCAATTCTTTTTTATTCATATAGTTTAGAAATTCATTCTTTTTTTTATAAGTTTTGTGCAATACCTTTCGCATTTCACTTTTTCATGTATATTTTTATACATTGAGTTTCGATATTTTTTTTCTCAATTCCTACTATTAGTTCACACTCTCCCCATATATATTTATATGCCTTGTTCAAACTTTCAATCGTTAATAAAATACTTTTTATTTATCCACTCAAGTTCAAATACATTTTTTTAAATTTGTAGTGAATGGCACTTCATGTTAATACAGATTTTCAAATATTAATTCTTTAATTAAATTTAATTAATTTATTTCAGTTTTATATGGGAGAAAAAAAATTCTCTTATTTAAGATGTTTAGCAGCATATAAATATGATAGTCCAGCACCATATATAGAAAGGAAAATGGAAAATTGCAAGGAAATTCACTTTCTATTTAACGTATACTTATATTTAACTTCACTTAATATTGTGATTCTGTCATATGTATATACATATTTATATTAATTATAATTGTTAAATAAAAAGGAAATAAAATATTTTTTTTTTCTTTTTTGACCTAAGTAGGAATTGATTTTAATTTTTTTTTTTGTTTTTTTCACTTGTTATGCTATATTTGAAACGAACCCTGTATTTGTATAATAAACTACGTATTTAGACTTTTTATCTTTCTACATTTCTATTCTTATAGGTTGGATATATTCCTTTATTTCGGCTTAAGCAGCAGTTGCGCAATGCTTTATGCACATGGATTTTTCTATTAGTACATTTTTATTCATGCCATTTCAATTTTATTTGTACATCTCTGGTGAACAGCGATATTAAATACCTCATTTCAACTCTATTGCTACCCAAAAAAAATTCGAAAAGAAAACCCAGGCACACTTTACCCGAAATCGGTTTCCAAAGATAACATTCCTGAATATATAAAAATAGAAGGATAAAAGTGAAAAAGAAATAATAAAAAAGATTCAAATAAAGTTACCTTCCACAGATTCCGAAATCCCGCCATCAAAGAAAAAATGGAGTGTACATAAATTTTGAGCAGTTTGCCAACATTTGCCTGACCGGCAGGAGCGCTTATGAGGCCCCCACGAATAAAAAATGGTGCCTGGCGATATGACGCCGAAAGATAGAGTTCTAACCAACGGGACTCGACCTAATATACGTTAGGAATAAACTCCAACGAATGGGAACCCGTCTGTCTTTAAGGTAGGGGGATAAGCAGGAGGTAAACAACTAAAAAAAGCCAAACCGCTTGCTGTCCAAAAGAGAATTTCTGGAAATCATAGATCAGCTGTGGCAACAAGGACTGCGGGATTTGAAAAAAGCTTCAATACGAATGAAATATATTTGGGCTCTTTTTTATTTTGTTTGCTGTTTGTGTGACGGTGGCTTTCAGTAAAGAATGAAGGCCATTTGTTTTGCGTTATTTGTGGTCATTGCTTTCAATGGCCGGCATTTTTACTGCGGATTTAAAGGTGGGGGCTATTACTAAAAGTTGCATTAATCTGAACCAGATTAGGTAGCGCGATACCGCAAAAATTTTGCGATTTAATAAAAATTAGTTTACCTTAGAAAAATGTTAAATCAATTTCTGGTTGAAAGTTTTGTATTTTTTTTGTGTTTTATGGAAAAAAAAATAATTTGCAATTATGCGAAATACGTATGAATAGTACTGAATTAGGTTTGATGGATAAATCAAAGTTATAAGACTGGACCTGAATGGCCGAGTGTCCAATGCTGTGTTGCTGAGTGTCCCATGTTTCGGGTACGAGTCGCGGCCGTGGCATGTTTTTTTTGTAGTGGTTCGGGATCCACTTTAAACCATACGTCCCGGTCTAACATGGCCGTAAAGAGTTGCCTTGAAGCTTAGTCAGTCATTAGCTCTAGTGGTTCCTCACTAAAGTGAAACTGCATATCACCCTCCGCCATGGACCAGTCGCTGCGACGTTGTCCTTTGGACTTAGTGTAGGAATTCCTGCACCACAGAGATTAGTAACAACAAAAAATTTTAAGACTTTATTTGATAATAATCGTATTTATGCAAGATTTGGTCCAGAAAGATTATGGAATTAGGATAAATGAATTTCAATTGAATTTCGTATTTAATTTGAATGCATTTTACCAGACATGTTAACTTACTTAAGTAATCAAACAATGATAATGTAAGTCATTAGTCGTTTTATCCAAAAAACATGGATATAAAAGATATTAATCATAAGAATATTTCAGCTAGGTATGATCAATTTATGTGAGTGTAATAAATATAGCGAATTAACATTCTGTTCACTAAAACAATGTTTTTGTATGGAATTGGGGTTGTTTTTGTACTTCTGATACAAAAAAAATGATGAAATGTTAATTTTAGGTATATTTAATTTATATAGTCTTGAAAATAATTTTAACAGAACGTAATATCTGAATATGAATATGAATAGGAAATATGAATTTCCTTTCAATTTCATAATTAAATTGACTGGATATTACCAGACAATCTAATTTCATAAATAGTACTTAAGTATACAAACAATGATAAAGTAAGTCATTATTTGTTTTATCCATAAAGATAACTAAAAAAAGATAATAATTTAAACCCTTTTTCATCTAAAAATGACCAATTGATATGAATGTAATAAAAGTAGCGAATTACTATTCTACTAAAAAAAAACTATGTTTGTATGGATTTGGACTTGTTTTATGATTATGGTACAAAGGTTTTTAAAAATGATGAAGTTAAAAGTATGATAAATATCAGTTAATTTAAAGTATTAAATTAGTAAATTAGTTAAATTAAAGTATAGTAAATGTATATAGTCAATGAAAATTTTATGAAAATAATTGAAAATAATAGGAATAATTGAAAATAACTGGAATAATTGAAAATAATTCAAAATAACTGGAATAATTGAAAATAATTGAAATAACTGAAAACAATTGCAATAATTAAAAGTAATTGAAATTACTTGAAAATAATTTTAACAGAACGTAATATCTGTTTTTCAAATGCTAAACAAAACAAAAAAATGATAATCTGTAATGTATAAAACTATAAATTTAATTACCTCTTATATAAATTATTACTGACGGTGAAGTTATTTTTCAAAAAAAAATGTTGATACATTTTAAGCAACTGTCAAAAAGTGCAATCTGTAAAAATTTCTTGTTTAAAAATGAATCAAACATAAAAATAAAATGTTCCTTAAAAGGAAGTTAGGCATTAATCTTGTCCAAAAATTAAAGATAAACTATTTAAAGCAATAAGAACAAAAAGTACTATACCAATCTGAAATAAAAACAAAGTTAAAATTAATTGAAAGTAAATATGATCATTAATGTTATCTACGAAAAATTCCACATATACGGCGAAAATACTAATGAAAAGATTCATCCATATTAAATGCATTCGCTTGTGCGGATAAATTTCGTCTAAACTCTTTCATATCTTCTTAAATTACTAGGTATTATCGGAAAGTGCCCTCATTTTGCAGAACCATTAACAGGGAAAAGTTTTCTTCTCATTAAAACATTTCCCCCACGTCGCCAAAGAGCCCGCCAAAATCCATTTTCTACAGCCAAAAATCCAACAGAGCGTAATAGAGCCATCACTTTACAATCGGCAGAAAAGCCGTTTTGGTGGAACAAAGGCAAAGATGGCTGAGTAATTCACTGTCTCAGCCACTTAACGTATCGGTAAACCATTAGCCAACGGAAAATAGTTTTAGTTTTCTATAGAGCCTTATAATAGATGCGATGTTTTTTCTTTCTACTTTTAATTCTCTTCTCTCTAATACCGGTAGAAGATGGGGGATGGTTACTGCTGCCAAATGGTGTTCCAACTTATCTCTTAAACGGAGAAATTTTTATGATGGAAATTTATTTCTGGCATAAGTTATTGCAGTTGGGCTTTGTCATGGATTCTTTTCAGCAGTTGCATCAATTTAACACATGCTGTGTATACGCTGTTGGGGAAACGGAATTGCTGTAATTCTTGTTTTAACAGCTGGATTAGAAAAGTTAATAATGTATTTCGGGAAATGTTAAGAATTACGGACTGCTTTTAAAGTTTACTCAGCGAAATTTCGTAATTGTATGTACATATATTACCGTAGCTAGTAATAAAACATTTGTAAAGATGGTAAAATAAATTATTTAATATTGCTGTGATAGGAAGTTTATAACTTTGCACTATTGCTGGTGGCATTTTATTTAAAAACAAATTTGAAATCTTTTTTGACTTCAATTAAATATACCAGAAAAAATGTTTATTGCAAACTGATATATTTCGTATTTTCGTAAATCGCAAAAAAAAAAAAAAAAAAAAAAAAAAAAATATTACCTATAATAGTATACTTGTCAGAAATTTATTTTCCAAATGTCTATCTATATCTAGATTTCTGTTGCATTAATGTGGGCCGCATTCTTAAATGTGTATTAATATCCACGCTCAAAACAATAGTACAAAGATATAACTTAACTTATATTTTTTTTACAAAAAATTAATTAGCTAATATTTTTAAGGAAACATAAACAGATTATTTATTTAACTCGTCTCACTGATTAACTGCACTATTAATTTTATTGATTACAAAAAATAATTAATTTATTACGGAAATGACGGATTTTTCAATGAACTGCTTTACCAAACTTGGTATTTTAATAGATTTAATCTATTATTTTATGTGGTCTCTTATATCAATTCTTAATTGCTTATTTTTTAAATACTTAATGATCTTCATCTGAAATTAATGAATTTGTTATATTCACTTAATGCTAACACACAACGAAATTGTCTTTATGTAGAATAAAAATGTATGCATGTGTCATCCTTTAAACTATATATGTATTTAAATTATATATACGTTTAAACTAAATGTATATGTAGATATACAATATACGAAATTATATAATGACATATACAGGTTAAATATAATTGATGAAAAGCATTATTGATCAAGGAACAACTTTAAATGTAAAAATATTTTGAAAAAAATTTCTTCTAAAATTATTCTTTTTTTAATATTTTTATAAATCAATTATAATTTTTAAGCAAGTTATTATCAGTGCAGAATTCGATTATCATAATTTCATTTTATGGGGGCCTGATGGCCGAGTGGCTAGCTCTCTGGCAGTCGGTACCACAGGTAACGGTTTCGGATTCCGGCTGTGGCATGGATGTTTGTAGTGGTTCGGAATCCACTTTAATCCCTAGTTCCCTATCCTAATAGGATCATAGAGTGTTGTGGGGGGTAGTGTTACTCGCGCCCGTAGCGTATCTTTAAGCTACACGTGCCGCCTGTATAGTGTTAATTCAGTAACTGCAGTGCAGCCCTTGTTTATGTCATAAAGGTTAACTGTTTATATTGCCAGCTGCATTACAACAACAACCACAATATCATTTTTTCTTTTCTTCGTATAAAATATAATTGAATTTATTTTTGTCAGAATAAAAATTGAGGCTTACAGTATTGGTAAGATTTTATTGAACAAAATTATTTTAATATTAGATTTCATTTCGCTAAAGTTAAACAAACAAAACAATAATAACTATTAAACAAATGGTCCTTGTAAATTTCAATTCTGGTACTCTTGACCGGTTTTTCTTTTTATTTTAAGTTGATTCCGAACAACTACAAACATGCATGGCACTGGCGGGACTCGCACCTGAAGCCAATGGTACTCAACGCCAGAGAGTTAGCCAACTTGCCATCAGTTTGTATCCCATAGAGGAACGAGGGCTCAATTTGAGAGCCACTGCGACAGACAGGACTCGTACTTGAAAGCTGTGGCATCGAGCGCCAGATACCTAGACAGTTGGTCATTCAGGCCTCTACGTATTCAAAGTAAATTTTTCAAACTATATGTGAAAATTTGGTTAATTTTATTAATTTTAATACTATTTTAGAGATATTATTCAAATTTAAAATTTAAAATTATATGTTAATTAAACATTCATGCTGATTAATCAATCTACTTTACGTGCAACATGTTTGACTTCATTCATACATTAAAATTCTTTACTTAAACTATTTATTCATAACATATTCTACACCAATAGATTTGAATTGAATGCACGATGTATCTAAGTTAAACTCATCTGACCATTTTAATCATTTCTGTTAGAAAGCATTAATAATTATACATAAATGCAGTTGATTTAAGAACGCCACTCAGCAGCATCATCAGGACTCACGGAAGACATATCTAATTATATACGTCTGAAATAGTCATAATTATAATGCAACGGCCTTTCTGGTATCTCCAAATGGTCGTTAACAATTAAGACTTCATTCTTCCCTCTCCTATTCATGGAAGATGTACTAGAGCAATGGATGTCCAGAAATTCCCTAGGACGCCATTTGATTTGCGGTGGTCGGATGATATTAATAAAGGGTCGTCCTAGGGGCCAAGCGACCAATCAAACGGACAGCGGGGGATGCGGGTTGAGAAATCCTACCGAGAATATTCGACAATTGCTCGAAAGAATGGGTTTGCAGAAACTAATCATAGCCTGGGAGATATCTCAAAGGTAGTTGGGATCTCGTTCGACCTGGTATTGCAGTAATGAATGACTCCTGTTCTTGTTGGAAAAGTACTGATTGTTGAGCTTGTTGTGAAAGCTGCATCATTACTTATGACAGAATTTTTTGTGCATTACAGAAAATGTAGTTTGTCGGCAATTGCTATATAGTTAAAAAACGAAATGTTAATCATAAGCATGGAACACAATGGTTTTATTTAACTTTGATTAGTTCTAATATTATAACATTACATGGATAAATTCTTCTAGTGATTCTTCGTGATTTGTAACAAAAAAAAAAATGAGATGTGAATTGAGTGTGATTTTCGGTTTGATTTCTAAAAAATGCTTTAACCCTAATGAAAAGAATTGTTAAACAATAGCAAGATATAAAAAAAGGGTTTTTCTTTTAAAGAAAAGCTTGATAAAGGATTTATTATTTCATATAACTAACATTAATAAAAGGAAGTAGACATAGTAATATTAAATGGATCCTACTTTTGCTTGAAAAAGACGCTGCTGGATCTCTGATAAGTTCCATATTTGAAAAAAAATATATATATTTTCCTTTTTATTTTATAATACAATCTGTAGTTCATATTTATAAATTATATTTCATCCTATGACTAAACAAAAAGTATGAAGATGAAGGATGAATGCCAGCTGAACGTAGGAATTGAAAACTTAATTTATTGACAAGCCTTGAACATGATTTATTATTTCCGTTTGATATTTTTTTATAAATTATAAAAAGTTTAAATACTTCAAATTTATTGTAAGTATATTTTGTATATAAGTGTGATAGTGAATATATCACCTTGAAAAAAAATATTGTATCATTTTGAATAAAATATTTACCGCATTAAAAATTTTAATAATTATTCATGTATCCCGACTCTTTAATACTGAAAAAAATGGATAATATTTGTTATTAAAAATTAAAGAATCACTGGCTAGTTTATTATACTTATTTTAAATTATTTAATTTTAATTTATTAACTATTTTTTTTAATTTAAAACTTATTTTAAACCTTGAAAATTAAATTACGTTTCAAGTGTTTTATTTAACACATTTAAAAAAATGTATATTATTTTCCTTTTTATCTGATAATTCAAAAGTGAATTTTAGGAAAAGTGTAAAATAACATAAATAATTTATCCATAATAAAATAAAAAAAATCAAGTAAAATGTTAAAAAAAAACTACATATTTATAAATTGTCCTGAATTTATTCAGTTATCCTCAATTTATCCAGAATTTATCCTGAATTTATTCAATTGTCCTCAATTTATTTGATAAACATTTTTTTGAAAAATGATTATCAAATTTATTTAACACAATACATTATTTAATATGTGTGCTAAAAATATAAATAAAAAACCATAATTAAAACTCAATATTAGTTATTAATAATTAAACAGAATTTAAAGAGCAATGAACTCTTAAAAATAACCGCTTACTAATGATTCAATTATAAAGATTGCTATAGAATTTTCCATTTTTAAAAGCATAATGTTTTATATGTAATTGTTATTTACAAATTTTACTATCTCTAGAGTAATTTTCGTAATAAGATACTTGAAGAATATATAATTAATGGAATTTATTTTAATAATTTACTCGAAAATTGTTACCTTTCATTTATAATACGAATGTAAAATAGCACTATTATTATTTGCTAATTAATGAGTAGCTATATTTATAAATGCACTCAAAGACAAAATATTGAAGCGTTTTTATTTTTATCTCAAATATAACCATGATATATTAATATATAATTAGATACATTAAAATATCAACTAATTTGCGTTTACCTTATTTTTCTTACTATCTCTTTAATAAAAGGAGAAAAAAAAGATTCATGTTACAAATATTTCCATTTATTATTCAAATTCAGCCATTAGGGTAATGAATGTGCAAACGTGTCAGGGCTGTCATAGGATATTATTTATGGAAACCGTAATTAGCGCAATTACAGAAAAATAAATATTTGCATCCGTATAATTAAAATAATATTAGTCTTTGATGTCCACGTATATAATGACATCTGCGAGAGCCAGAAGTGCATATAATTTCCTTTGTATCAGTAATTTCTTTAATTCCCTGTCCAGTTGATTTCATAAAGGGCTTTAAAATTTGTATTCCATATTCTAATTTTTTTTTATTGAATCAACTTTCAAAAAATGTTCAAAGAATTAAATTAAAGCCATTTTACTGAATAAAATTAGCTACTAGTTAGGGATTTTTAAGAAATTTTTTCTAAAATTATAAGCCCAGAAAACAACTGTGTTTAAGTGATAAAATTATAAACATTTAAAAATGGTTGATGAGTTTATAAAAATAACATTGCAAATAACGCTTCAGTTAACACAAGTAAGATTTTTAAAGGATCTTATAAACATTTTTTTGACTTTGATTGTATATCCCATTTTATAAATTACTATAATTAAGCTTATTTCAATGATAGGAAATATATATATTAATGCTATTCCATTCTACTTTACTTCCATATATTTTTATTATATATTCTTTTGTTAAATGATTTCTATTCAAACATCATTCGTGAATAGTGCTACTTTGGAATAATTAAGAAGAAAAGAAAGGTATATCAATGATAATTTAATAATGATATGATAAATGTATATCAATAATAATTTAATAACGATAGCATAAAGGTATATCAATGATAATTTAATAATGATGGCATAAAAGTATATCAATGATAATTTTTTAATGATAATAAGATTTCAATATGAAAATTTTGAAGTATTTCGGTTCTTACTTATAACCATTTGTAATACATGGATTAGACCACCAAATAAATCGCAACGTGACTAAAAGAATATATCAACAATTGCATGTTTAACTGTAACTGTAGGAAGACAATGTAGTTAAAACACAAATACTTTACAAACAAAAATAATAAGTTACTATGAATAAAAAACTTGAGATATTGAAATTTACATTTTGTTTGCAAGAACCATTATCTGCAGTGTATTTGGGCATCGCAACACAAACTCTTCAGAGCCAGAGTTTTAACTCAGGGACTCATAAATGTTTCTTAAAGAACCATGCCACAATGGTGCATAGATTTCGAGAAAAAGTTAAGGAAAGGATTTATGACGTCACAACTGGTGCACGGAAGATGAAATTTATCGGAAGCCTGTGAAACTACAGAATATATTAAAGAAACAAATTTAAAAGAATAAAAAAAAATACGCTTATAAGTTTCTGGAAATGTTTAAATAGAAATGGAAGGCAGGTGTGAGTCTAATATGCAATTGAACAGCAATTAATAGGCTCGCTTTGATTGTAAATATCGGTACGCTTTGCGTAATGATAGTTATACGGTTCGCAAACATTTCCATCTGCATTTGATCTACATTCAATGTTGTGACAATCATTACAAACTTTGAGGCGATATACCCTCGCTATCTATAACGCGGACATCCCAGGCTATTATCATCATGAAAAGAAAATTTAAGATAATATTTTTAAAGACAATACTAAGATAACACATTTCCGTGGTTAATCCTTCACTTAGAAACTTCTCAAAACAAAACTCAAACTTAAAAATAGAAACCTCTATTTGAAATCAACCATTAAAACATTTACCATAAGGATTTCTTACCTGCAATCCAAAACAGATAGTCCCACAAACCACTCTCCCATGAATTTTTAAAATCGTTCATCGATTTGGGACATCGATGCAAGAAGAACATTTCACAGTCGCCTTTATTTTTTATTATTATTTTTTTTTCATATTTTCCTTTTTTCTTTCGATTTTTTATTATTTTTTATTTTTCCCTTTCCAAAAATTCCTTTCAGCCATTCTTCCCGCTGGTAGAGATTTTGGTTCGATATTTCCAAACCGCATATCCCGCTCCCGAAAGTGGAAGGAACCTTTTTTTTCCCTAAAATTGCATCAGGTATGCATTTTTGTATGAATTTTTAAACTTTAACATCAAAGAGGAAAATGTGCAGACACCATTTTAATGTTCCACGATCACTAAATATCACTTTTCCAAAAGCTGAAGAAGTAAGAAGCAGGGAAAGCCGTTTTTAAGTATTTTCTTCGATGTAATAGACACTGTTCTTAGGATGTCTCTAATGGATGGATATAGGATATCATGCAAATCAATATAACTTTGAAGATTTAGTCCATTACGATAATGTGTATAAATATGGAAAACAAGTTTTTAGCTATTTTTGAACAAACATTTTCTATAAAGTTTTAAAACAAGAGTACAATTTTCTTTTTTTTTTCGATAGGAATAGCTTTGTTTGAAATAACTTTTTATGTATATATCCTTTTTTATTTTTAATGTTGTTTATGGTTATAGTTATTTAAAGTGATTCATTAAAAAGGAATTTAACATGAACATATTTTTTTTATAATGTTTACTTGCATTAGATAATTTATCTTGTTGCAAAAAACTGTAGAACGTAATTGATTCACTATTATTTGGTTCTTACAAAATGAAAACAGAAAACGCATCGGGACATAATTAAAAGGTTGTAATATTTCTATTAAAAATTCTATCTATTTGTAAAATATAAAACTAACTTTAATTTTTTTTTTTTTTTTTTTTTACTTTAATTAGCTTTTTATCATATTGAAAAATAAAAAAGTAGAAAGAAATGGTTTCATAATTATATGGTTCTTAAAATATTAAAGTATAAAATGCATCGTAACATCAATAAATGCATGTAAAATTTCTATTGTTTTTGTGTAGTGTTTTTTATTAAACAATATCATGGTTTTTAAAAATTATATTATACTTCTTAATTGCATTGTTTCTGCTTTTTTATTGTATTTAATGTATATTTGTTGTTATTTTTAGTGTTGATATACAAAGTACGGTGGGGAAAAAGTAGTATTTTATTCAGCTCAGCACACAACAGTTGGGAGAAAACTTCTTCACTAGGAAAGAATAAAGAATATACATACGGAATCAGTAACATACATACACCATTAGTTCCCTACTAAAAATGCTTACAAACAAACATATTTACAAACAAACATATTAACAAGCAAACATACTTACAAACAAACACATAAATAAAAGTATCTTTGCTTCAGCGTAGTGATCTAGCTATCTTACCAAATAATTTGCAAACTTCTATTTTATTCTACTACGTTATTCGTAAATCTTGTCATATGATTTAGAATGTATAAACAGAAGATGTGTTTCCAAAAAATAAGTCGTTATTAATATTAGCGAATGACCATTAGCTACACTATTTTTATGTAGATTATTTTCTGCCATTTCGATTATTCTCACTGCATGAAACAAGCTAATATTTAGAAAATTTAGATTTAGTTAAAGTTTGGTTGTAAATTGTCAGATGCGAAATAACATAATAGATCAGAGAATTAATACAGCAGATTTTGAATCGCTAAATTGTTAATATTATTTACACTGTTGTTATATTCAATGCATATTGCAAAACAATATGAGATATTCATTTAACACTAATAGATTGTCTTTTCAATGTGTTTTCTGTTATCATATATTTTAATAATTTCCATTAGTCTCTAGCGTACTACCCTCATTATCATTAAAATTAGCGCACCAAGTAAGAGTTGTTGGACCATTAGCAAACTTTGCATAAAGGTTTGCATTAAATATATTTGCAAATGATTATAATTGCGCATTAGATAAGGCCATTAAGAGGCATAAATGTGCGCCTACCTTGGCCTACAAAAATATCTTAAGGTAATTTGGATGCTGTTTATAAGTTACAGAAGGATGCTTTGTCGTCATATGCATTGACGTTGTCAATGAATCAAATATCAATCTGTCAAACTGGGAAGGAGTAATAATATTTGGGATAATATGGTCGAATGTTATTTCGGTAATTACCGGTAATCTTGAACGTTTTGATAACAGTTTAAGAACTTGTTGGTACCAGTGGGTGATAATAAGTTCAGCTCTGGATATCTTAGAACGACACCAGTTAAGGGAGGACAACCTCAACATCCGACAAGTATGCATACAGCTGGCTATATTATTATCCGCACACAAGTTGAACGATCCCCTTGTATATTTGTAAGATTGGGAGGTACCTGGTTGACAATTATTAGTTATTATTGTGTGCTTAATGTGCATTTCCCATGTCAGTCACGCATTATTATCGCTGTTTGGAGTTGTGTGTCTCTTGGAAGGATAGAATGGAGAAAACAAAATAAAATGATTCAATTATTCAAGGATATTCAATATTACTTAATTTCTTTTCCACATTTTACTTTTTCTTTGGTTGTATGATAGTTTTGGCGTTCAACTGCTTTTATGAGTTTATTTTTATTAATTCTGTTACAATATTAGTTAATTTTTAATCAATGCTGGTTTTGTTTAAGTGATTTTGAATATATCCTCTTCTCTCAATACATTTTTATGTATATTCATTCAATACTTATTCATTTTTATAAATCATTTCTATTACAATATAATTATATAATGTTTTTCACATTAAAATTCTTTAACAGTACAATTTATGCGTTCAGTCACAATGTTATTATATTTTTATTCAGAAATTTTAACTCTACCTTTATACAGCAGACTTTAGATAGACTTAGACAGCCCATCAAAGCTGACGCCGATTCACTTTGAATCTCTTCAATCGACTCAAAACGGTGTGGTCATTTGAGTTTAGGAAATATCCAGAAGTCGCACGGTGGTTGTGGAACGATATGGGTTTCATTTTTGGCGAAAAAATCACGAAGAATCAATGCAATGTGAGCTGGCGCATTCAGTGTTTTCGGTACCCATCGAGATTGGACGCGTTTGAGGCCCAAAATGGAATTGATCGATCCTTTTGAAATTCCAATATCTTCAGCAAGGTCTCTAATTGTAAATTGACGGTTTGCAAGCACCAAATTTTTAATTTTTTCGACGTGAGCTTCGCCGGTTGAAGTGAAAGATCGACCAGAGGGTTCTTCGTCTTCAGCACGTTCTCTAACTTCTTTGAACTGTTTATACCACTTCTAAACATTATTTTCCGATAACAGGAATGCCTTATGTAACATTCTATACGTTTCCGCAAACAAAATGTAATGCAAGTTCTTTGCTCAATTCATTCTGACATTTCAAAAATCGCCGGAATGAGTTTTAGAGTCTCACAAAGCCAAGCGTAACTCAAACACTAATGGATATTTTGGCGTTAAACTTCACACAAATGTCAAGGACAGTGTCAGCAAAGAAAAAAAATTGAAATTTCATAAGCCCCAGGAATTTTAAATTCAAAATGGATC
>BPLQ01004911.1:0-14850 GCA_021605075.1 Caerostris darwini | reverse complement strand
TTGTGATAGATTCTCAAAAGGTATGTTGAATGAGACTCATAAAAAATTTAAAAAAAGTTTGCAGCACCTTTTATTAAATTATCCTCGAGTTAATTCAGTCATTAAAGAAAATGAAATATACGAAGTTTGATTTACAAAAGATTTATCTTGAACTTAAAATTGTTGGAAAATATTGAATAACAAATATAAATTGAAGTGCCTTCAAATTACCAATGTTAACCTTTGGCTCTTTAAATTCCAAAAAATCGAAATGACTTTTAAATCACTCTCAAATATTAAATAGTCTTTATTAATTCAATTAAACTAACATGTCAACAAATAAAAAATATTTTAGCAGTCTTCCTTAGATTTACTGATTATATTTCTATCATCATAATTCCTCAATGCAATAATATTAAGGATACCATATTTTTATAATGTTTTCTATATCATCGAAAATTATATTATATTTTTCATAGTATTTAGTAATTTTTAAAATCTTTTTCTGCATAATACGAAGCATTTTTATATTAGGCATATTTTCTGTGGCATACACACAGCTTCCACTTTCGAAACATTTATTCATTGTGAATCATTGAGTTTGAAATAATTAGAACTATTTTTCGTTTATTATTTTAAAGTGAAGGTATTTGATTATTTTAATGTAAAATCACAATTATTAGTAACTTTAAAAATATTTATATTTTTTTAAATACTTATTTTTTTTAATTCGAAAGGTGAAATCTAGTAACTTATATTTTCAGAAACACATATAAATATATATAATAAAAGTTAGGGCAGGATATGCGTGTGACCTTGCTGCTATGTCTTTCATGGATGCAAACTAAATTCTTTCTCAAAATAAAACGCTACCTTTAGCTGCCATATTTATTAAAATTGCAAAGGCAGCACTACACAACTGCAACACATAACAAACAAATTACAAAAATTTACAAAATCATCTTAAAAGCCAGTTCGTTTAAGGATTTTTTTACCCTCCGTACTGCCCAGAACCTTTTCTCGACTTTTGTACCTTCGTACTGCCTGGAACTCTTCGCTCGACTCTGCACACTCTCTTTTCTCTTTCTCCCTCTCCCATTATCGGTTTCAAACTCTGACGGGCGAAAAAAACCAATAAACAATCGTTTCAAGTCCAAAGTCTAAAGTAAGGGTGAACTCGTCCTTAAAGGAGGTCTATCTAGGTATTATCTATCAACCTTGAACTCTTCCCCGTTGGCTATATTTTGTTTCGGGTAGACATGGTGGATCCTTACTTATTTTAATAATAGGAAATAACTTATTTTAGATTTGTTTTATATATTTAAAATAATACTGGTTTTCTTCCGTATTAAATACTCATAAGAAGCGAAAATAATTTTATATAGGACTAAAATTAATACACCACTTCTTTTGAAACTGTTGTACTTTCGTATTTTAACACGAATTTACTTAATCTCTATTCAAATTCCAATTTAAATCAAAACGAATATCAAACAGATTTTTATCTATTTAATTATTTAGTTTGTTTTTGCATTTACATCAGACATTTTTTTTAAAACAACGGTAGAAATAAGATAATTAACCAATATAAGTGCAAATTTTTTAAATCAATCTCTAATTAATAATGAAAAATAAAAATAATAAAAAAATCATTTAAAGCTAAACCGAACAATTCACTCAATTAATTCAATTAAATTGAATAAAAATCAAAAACTTATGACGAAGTTTACGCTTAATAAGAAAAAAGGAAATCGAATTAATGTCAGCGAAACGCATTTTGAAAAGTTTTCATTATAAATTAAAAGTTTTCATTATAAATTAAAAGTTTATCAAAAGTTCTAAAACGAAAAAGAAGGAGAAATAAAAAGAAAAATAACTTTGGAATTAATTTCACGGATTCTATTTATCTCTTCAGTATGACGTAACAAATTTTTACTGCCCATCGCTTTATCCTTCTTTTCTTCTGGGTTTTCTTTCATTTTTCTTCTTTCCATAAGATTTTTATTTGCTGCGTTGGCAACCCTTTGTCAGGGAAGGATCAGACGATGAATTATTGCTTCGGAGGCGTGCTGTCAGTGTCATTCTGCTTGTCATTTAAAAATAATCCAAAGAATAACAACGCTATACGCGATCGGTTGCATGTTCTACTGAGCAAAGTCGTCTGAGATTTATTTCCTTTCTGACATTCTCACAAAGAATATGCATTGCAATTTTTCTTGAATGGCATCGACATGGGAAGAATAATTTTCTTGTCCATCGATTTGTGCACAACCAGATTCGAATCTCTTGCGATGTTGCCAAATTCCAGCAGAGTTGAATTTGTGACAGTCTTCTAAGATTACAAAGATATTTCAATCATGATATCAAATATATTGAATTTTCCCTTTTCAAAACATTTTTTAAAAAAGGAAGTTATACAAACAATTATGTGTCTATTGGTTTTTAAAAATTTCTGAAAATCCTCTATGACAATTACAACTAAATTCCTGTATTAATTTCTAAATTAACACGTGCCATACTTTAAATAAATGTGTCGTTTTAAAATGTTTGACGGTAAAGGGTATCATTGAGGATAATGTTATTCCACAAATATATGTTATTGTTTAAAAATGACCGACATGAATGAATTTATCCACGGAAAATGCAATTACACTCATGTCTATAAATTAAGGATAATGAAGTTCAGGCAAAGAAAGAGACAGAAGCAAAACAAATTTGACTTATTTGTAAAGTCTATGTATTAAACAAAAGGTAAAGAGCAAAAAAGGATGCTATATGTTTGATATAATTAATAAAATTGCGATTTTTACCCCTGAGCAAATTTCAAAAAAGAACCTATTTACAAAAAAAAACAGTATAACATGGTTAGTATGATGGTTAATATGGAGTATGTCCCCGGACGATGCAGTACAGGCCTTACAACGCCTAGGCATGCTGAGTCAAATTATCAATCTGATCTTGGGAATATTACACCACTCATCAAGCAATGCCTTCCGAAGTTCCGGTTGACAGGTGGGTGGGGGTTGACGGGCTGCACTCGGCCAAGCATATCCCACACATGCTCTATTGATTCAAGTCCCGTGAGTATGCTAATCCATACGGGGGATATCCTCCAATTGAAGGCATTCGTCTACAATGTTTGCACGGTGAGGACGGGCGTTGTCATCCATAAACAGAAATTCAGCACCCATGGCGCCCCGAAACAAACGTACTTGTTGTTCCAGAATGATATCCCGATAGATGTGGCCTGTCATCGTTACACTCTGAAATGCAGGTCAGTTCTGGAACGAAGAATAAAAACGAGCTATCCTGCACCACCGTAACGGTGTCGTTCAATGGTGTAACGAGTACCTGGCGCTTATGAAAGTCCGGCGAGAATCAGACTGCAAACTAAACCTGATTCGGAAAACATCACACCAAACCACTTTTACGGTGTCCACAATGCATGCTTCCACTCCAGGTTAATCGCAGGCGACAGTGAGTTGCGGTAATGGAACACATCTGACAGGCCTACGAGCATATAGACCAATGTGCCCTAAACGTCTACATCTGCCTTGAAACTGTCGTACCGGTAAAGAGAGCCGACGAGACAGGTCTGATGCTGTGCTCCGTCTGTTTCTTTTGGCAGTAACTGGCAAATACCGGTCCTCATTCGGCGTTGTAACTCGGGGGCGACCTGTGCTTAACATCTACCTCACATTACCATCATCTTGGAATCGTTAAAGCCTGAGATGACACTCTGGGCGATTCCAAGTTCCTCGGATACTTCCAGCTGGGTACGTCCACACCCAGTCGTCCGATTCCCACGTAAAAATCATCCAAATGCTTCTTTGTGCCATAACTATGCGGTTATTGCACTCTTTTAAAGCGCTTGTGAACACTTCTTTTGCCACCGTTCCTTATATACCCCTGTCATTGTGACGTACCCTCATCTGGTGGTTTCTGTAATTTGCATATTCTTCTTCCTACAGGTGAAATTTTTATTTTCTTCGTTCCTGTGTGATTCTTGAATTATCCTTACTTTATGGACATCTAAATGCAATCTGCAGCGATAAATAAATATAGTAATAACACGAAACAAATTATATAAAATATTTAAAAAAAAATCCTCTTAAAAGCATGCCCGTTTAATTGTCTTTGTGCTGTATCGCCAACTTGTCAGTATTTGAATCCTCAACTACTTCTACCCTCTTTTCTGCAAAAGTTCAGCGAAAAAAAAAACGTGCAAAGTCAAAATCTAACGTAAGGATCAACCAGTATTTTAAAATTAACAAAGTCAAAGTCAAAACGTCCAATCCGTCCTGAAAGGAGCTATCAACCTTGAACTCTTAACCATTGACTATATTTTGTTTCAGGAAGACATGGTGAATCTTTACTACTGGAGCGGAGATTCTTGCGCTGTACAGTTTATGCAGTATTAACCGAACACTCTGTAGTATTGAAGTAAAAATGATTCATTAATTTTTAGATTAATGAATATTTATATATTGCAGGTTTGCATAATACATCTTCAGTTCATATATGCCTATCTAACAATTTCATTTTTAAAAGAATCTATCAATCTATCTATTTTACCTTAAATGATAGTAACTATGACATTAAGAATTTGCTTAAAACACCTTATTAAGATAACCAAATTTCTAAAGAATAGAGATAATTAAATCAAATCATCATACTGAAATAGTTAGGAATTTATAATAAGTATTCGTCGAAAATTCAATGTTAGTAACCAAATTCCTGTGACACATTTGACTCATACATCTTTTGACATGAATTATTAAATACCTTTCCTTGAGATACGAATCTATAATACTTCGTGTAACATCATGAAGAATGTCACGATAAAATTTCAACAGGAATAATCTTCTTACATATGCTAAAAAGAGGAATGTAACTCTTTTGCGATTATGGTAAAATGCAGCCTTTTTTAATGCATAACATCATGGAAATTTTCATAATAGAATTCATCCAGTTCAATGAAGTCATTTGATGATGCCATCTGTGCTAGATAATGGAGATCTGAAGTCGGGGTGACAGCGACATATTTCCTCGACAACTAAGCCTTCCCCAGACTTATCTGTCCCCGAGTCTTAAGATAAGACCGGCAGGAATGAAGACTTCCCAACTGTTTTCCCCGTGAATAAGATACAATTCTGGGAAAGCCAGCATTGAACTTTTAATCCGGGATGAAAATATTTACTCATAAATTTTGTTAAGCCTCCCTCACTTAATTAATCTAGCTTTAGCAGGAAAAGAGCGCGTCCCTCAAGAGGCAATGTTATTAATTGGTGAAAGCTGTGCACCAAAGAGGTGCTATTGAAAAGTCTCAGAAATCCTATGATTGACGTAATAATAAGCGGGATTTTGTCTCAATGGGGTATTCTTTAAATTTCATTTTGAAAGTAGAACGAATAGATGTCGTATATGTGCTCGTCTTTTAGGGGTTTTTATGCAAAGTGTAAAAAAAAAAATGACATAAAAAAAATTAATCATATTTTTATTATGGATAAATTTAATTAATTAGGTTTTGACATATCTTTTAATATTGATATCTTTTAATATAATATAATAATAATATAATTATATCTAATATGATATATATAAATATAATATTTGATATGATATTTTAATAATGATATCTTTTAAAGTGATAATTAAATTTTAATGAACAATTGAAAACGAATAAAAAAAGTAAAATTCTGTTTTGGTTTTGGTAATTTCTTAAAAAAAAACGCGTATAGATTTTTTATGAAAAATTTCTTACTAAGGTGTCTAAAAGTGTTTTAACATGGAAAATAATCGTCATAGATTGAAAATTACTAAACCTGTACGATCGCAATATTTAGTATGACGATCTTCAATTGCACATTGAAAATAACAATTTTCCTTAAATTCCCTATTGATAATCCATTTTACAATTTAAGAAACAATATCTTGTTTTTAACTTTAATTTAATGAAGTTAATTAAAAAGCACCTTAGGTGCTCCTTTTTTTTTTAGGCAACTGCAGCTAGAGACGGTCACAAGTCCTAGCGGGCATTGTTATGGCCCTCGGCGGCTTTTCTGTGGTCACGATTGTCTCCAAAAGCACCTTCACAGAACTAAACTGGATCCTGACCCTCTCTGTCTCCAACCAGGAAGAAATGGATATGTCTCACCTTGTTCCTGTTCTTCACTGACTCCTGTTTCTTTACGGAAGCGCTATTGGAATGTCAGACTTAGGTTGATGAATTAACTGATGTCATTTGTTTCTATCTTGTTCTCTGTATTTATTATTTTTTTATGAGTCCTGTAAACTTGTCATTGGAAATAAAAAAAACTTTAATAATATTTGGTTGAGAATTAAAAATTCTGATTTTTTTAATAAATGCATGAGGTGTGTATAGAGCAATAAAAATTTCACACTAAAATTTAAACCAGCATTGTTTGCAAGCAAACCAAGCAAACTGTTTCCTTCTAAATTAAGAAACATAGAATAATATTTAAACATCATTTTATTTCACTTGATTTATCGAAATTTATTTTTATAATTTAGTAATAAGAAAATGAAATTACATTTATGTCATTAAATGATATTCTCAAGCTAATTTTTGATAGTATAAGAATTAATGAATTAAAAAAAAAGTATAGTATGAATTTTTTTTTCATTTATTACATTTGCATATTAATCATAGTTAGATAACAATTTTTAAAAGAACAAAAATTCATCTGTTTAACCGTACTTCACACTGCAGAAATTAAGAAAATCCATTTCAAATTCCAGAATTAATTAATTTTAATTTTATTCTAAATAATTCTAATTCTTCTCAACTACAATAAGTTCCGACACTGTCTGTAAACTTTTCAAACGAATAATTGAATTCTTTGTAAACTTTTTACGGCGATGCCCGAGAAAGTTAAAACCTTTCCCCACCTAAAAGTAATTATTATCAACAAATGAACTATCTTAAAAGAATGGGAAAGATTTAGGAAGGAAGGAAGGAAGACAGAAAAAAAAATAATACACAAGCAAGTGCGTCATTTGAAACACCAAACCACCCTTTGGAATTAGCATATCTAACGCCAAGCAAACGATCAATTCCGCACTTTTACAAACCAATCAGGATGCGTTTTGAGGGGTCTTAAATTTCCCCCTACTTTCGCATTTTTACTCTTTTCCCTGGAAAAAGATTTATACCCCCAGCACTTAGCCAAATTACCACGGGGTGATTTTTTGTTTAATACGTTTTTGTATACGTAGATATATATATACACTATGTGGAAGAAAGTGACGGGACACGACACTATAACGACATAAACCCATATTTATTAAAATTAATAGGAGGTAGGGCCTCCTTTGGCTGCGATCACAGCTGCAACACTTCTGGGCATGCTTTCCACTAAATTAGCCAAAGTGGCAACAGGAATTTCCTTCCAAATTTTTAACAGGAAGTTCCATAGTTCAGGCTTGCTTTTGGGGAGTGGGGTGAAGGCCCTCAACCGACGGTCCAATTCGTCTCAGAGATGTTCAATTGGGTTAAGTTCAGGGCTCTGCGCCGGCCACTCCATGCGTTTAACATTGTTGTTCACATACCAATCAAGAGTCCTCCTTGCAACATGACATGTTGCGTTGTCATCTTGATACCAGCAATCATCCATACCGTACGTTGCCCACAAGGTAGGAGGGATATGATTGTCGAGAATATCACAGTATCTATCGGCATTCATCGCACCATCAACCTTCACCAGTGGGCCAGCCCCATACCAGGAGAAACAGGCCCATACCATCAATCCTCCTCCACCAAACTTTACAGTTGGGACGACATATTCGGGCAAAGGGCGTTCTCCTGGTAAACGCCATACCCAAACACGTCCATCGGAACGGAAAAGGGTAAATCGTGACTCGTCACTCCAAAGGACGCGTTTCCAGTCATCCAGAGTCCAAGTACGGTGGTCTTTGGCCCATCGAATGCACGCTTTCTTGTTGGTTTTCGTAATCAAAGGCTTATGGGCCACCGAACGTCCAGTGTAACCTAACTTATGGGCCTGGATACGAAGAGTCTTGGTCAAAACGGCCCCACCTGTGGCTTGTCTAAACTCATTAGCGATGTTATCCATGGATGTTTGACGGTTACTTCGAATCTCCCTGCCGAGCACCCGCCGGTCCCTGCTGGTGAGAACTGTAGGTCGTCCACTTCGAGGTTTGTTCTGACAGTGTCCCTCAGTCTTGTAGCGACACACAAAACGTGCTACAGTTGATTTTGAGCAGTTACGGAGACGGGATATCTCCCTAATTGACGCCTTTGCAAGACGCAATCCAACCAACACACCTTTCTAGAACTCAGAAAACTCTTCCCGTGGCGGCATCTTGACAAAAAACATCTCTAGTCGACTCCAAAGAGTATCTATAGGATATGCTGACACGTGATACCTATTATTGCGCATGTGTCAGCTGTATTGTCGACTTTTCTACTTTTCGACGGGTGTCCCGTCACTTTCTTCCAGATAGTGTATATACAAATACAGAACTGTGGGTTATTATACAAAGAACTAAAAATTAAATATATACATTTGATTACAAGTGCACGCTTAAATCACAAGTTTACTCCAAGGTCGGAGATTTCAGAGTTCTCAAATCTAAGTCGAATCTCAAAATACGTGGTCTGCTGTAGACCTTTATTATCACACGGCGTGATACCCGAGACCACAAGGTGCTCACTTTGGAAACAGGCGGAAACTGCAGTCTGTTCTGTTACTTCAGAGGAAAAGAAAAAAACAACATTCTTTCTCAACTAGCCGCGGAACTCTCTCCTTTCTTCTCCAAAACCTAACTATATGAAAATCCTTCGAAAGCGGGACGGGGGGCTCAGCTTTCCTCACTTTTCTTTGGAGTAGACATTTTCTTAGCTCATGGTCTATCACCAGTCATGATAGAACAACTCATTGTTCCATCTGTAAATGTTTCGACCTGTGAAGGTTGCACAGTGACAGGTTGTTCCCATTAGTACAAAACACTAATTGCATGTATTATAACCACCCACGACACTGCTTGTCTGCTGTCAAGTTTTAGTGATGGGTTGTTATTATGTACTTGCCAAAGAATAGGCATTCCTCTCTCCTGGGAATGAAATGACAAAACTCTTCCCTGGAAAAAAAAGGTTCACGTTTGTGAAAGTGTAAAAATGTTGAGCATAATTTTCTTTCTGATTTCATTACATTCCGGCTTGTGCAAGGTTGCAAAATAGCACGAACGTACATAAAAATAATTCTCCACCCTCCTAATTTGAACTTTTGGTATATTCTAAATTACTCATAAGCAGGATGGTCTAATGAAGTATCCTAATAACAAAATCCCAAACGGGTTTCCCGTGCAATAACCAAGACCTAAAAATACTTGCTCAAGCATTCATTGATGCCAATGGACTTCAGACCAGATTCAAAACGGCCTACTAGGAGATGATTGATACTAAGGGTTCATGAAACTACATCAATCAATTTCTATAAAAAATTTCACAGCGCTGGTAGAAATCACGAAAATATGATATAAGTTTATTTGTCGTTGATGGATTTTAGGACAAAGGAGGATTCGTGAGGTTATTGTAAACAGACAAGTAAATTAACTGATAATGAAATGATAATAAAATTGATAAATTTTAGTAAGAATGTGAATTAACAATTTGATGACGATTTCTTTTTATTGTTCACATTGTTTGCTTAAAAAAAAAGGGTAAGAAAATGAAATTTATGATGTTTATATTTATCCCCCCTTGCATTAAATGTTTCAACGCTTCTTAAGTTTTTAAAAATTATTAAATAATTTGAAGTATTTTTATTTTAAACACATATAATCTGATTATTTTTCATCAAATTTAGAAGTATATTTGAAGAAGTGCATATGTCGTGCATATAAATATATATATATATAAGAAATGCATTTCTTAATCTAGTATGTAATGTAAAGGGCATCAAATATTGGGAAAAAAAGGTCTTAATTAAAATTTATGACTTGAATGTAAAAAAAAGGGTTTAATAAACAGATATGAAAAAATATATATTCTCTCTTCTTTCGACGCTCTCCACAATCCTGACAGCGGAATGTATCTAAAAAAGGGAACAAAGTTATGGAAAAAAAAAGGGAAGACCAAGTCCAATTCAAAGACAGAAATGTGAAATTTCCTACCCGCGAAAATTCATATTTTTTATTGACTCTAAAAGTTTACGGGGAGTTTTATGAGAAGTGTTTTTCGGGCACAACCGTCCTTTCAATATGCAGCGTCGCAAGTCCTCGTGTGCTGGAGACGTGCCGGGAAATTTTTCGTCGGACAATTTCAGATTTGAATTCGCCTGGTGACTTCAAATTGTTGATATTATTTTCGAATTCTTTGTAAGAAAATTGAAAGCAACTGAAAATTCTTGTTGTGTAGGTTTTTGAAAAACACATGTTCAGTCTATATCTCAGATTGTGTAATTGATAACAAAATAGAATAATACTTAGATAAGTAATTCGTAAAACTTTTTCACCATTCCAAAAATTTAGTGGATTAGTTTCGTTATGTTTGTTGAAAATCCTTTTCTTTAAATCCATCAGAGGAAGCTTATATTTTGTTTTTCAAATCAACTGGTCAATACAGAAGAAATTCATCTTGTCTGCAGGCGAACATCCAAATATGCAGAGCCTTTAAGAATATAAAATATTTGTTCTGATATAAATCTTTAATAAAGGATATCATTGTACCAATGTTGCCTCATATAGAGAAGGTGCATCGTAATTCTTAATTAAGAAATTCTTAAAAACACTTATTTTTCAGGAAAATTTTTTAAATAAATTGTACAATGCCTTCAATTAAGTTTATTAAAGATTTATTAAGTTTATTAAGTTTATTAAAGAAACTTTTATGAAAAATATATTAAAAAAGTTACGATTATTTATTTATTATAAAAAAAAATCTTCAGTGATTTATTTAACGCATTTATTTGTTCAATACTTAAGACACAACGAAAAGTAATTTTTTTTACATCTTTAATATTCTTTTCAACAATTAATCTCCTCAAAATATTTTCTTTCAACAACAACAAAATTTTATTTTCTTATGAAAACCGTCTTTTCACACTGCTTCACCAATCAAGCATTAACAACCCCAACATACGCAGATTTTCTCACAGGAGTTATCAGTTCTTAGCCCGCTAAAACGATGATTAGTGCTCTATCTCAACTAATTACTTTCCAATTAACTTTAAACGCACATTTCACTAATTGATTTAGGAGGGAGGAAAAGACAATGGTGAAAAAAAGTGGCATCCATAATATTTAATAACGCAATAACAACAGAGTTATTGAAAAATTGTTTGCGGGAACAGGCCCGCATGGAAATATCACACAAGGTTTTAGCGATAACGGTGTTAATTCATCAAACTTGACGAAGTAGCATCACGCGACTTGGCAATCTTCAGCAATTTTATCGTGTGGGTTGTTTTATTAGTTGAATGTCGCTATTTTTTAAATGATATACTACTGTGTCCAAGAAGTAAGCCCAATTTTCAATTTAAAATTCCTGGAGCTTATGGAATTTCAATCCCCCCGCCTTCCCTAAACTTGAAAGATGACTCCGGGGACACCGTTTTGCGTCGATTGAAGAGATTCAACCTGAATCGCCGCGCACTTTGAAGGCCAACCCTGCCAATGACTTTTTAATATGCATTAAGTATTGGAAAATAGTTGGCATAATTGCATTGTATCCGGAGGGGATTACTTTGAAGGCAATGAAATAAATTTGGAGGAATAAGTAAAGAGTTTTTGAAAAAATAATAATTGGTCTTACCTTTTGGGCACAGTAGTATTACCTAATTGTTTGTTAATAATATATATGAGATTTTTAAATATTTGTGATATTTTTAGTATTTCCATTTATGATAATTTCTTTTTATTTATGAAATTTTATAATTAATGCAATTGTGGAATTAAAATGGTCTTACGAATTAAAATCCAAAACCAATAAATAAATTCTTCAAGAAACTTTTCTTTTAAATCTCTAAATCTTAAAACTTTAAATTAAAAAATTAGAAACTTTTAGGCGTTTTTTTTATTATTTATTTATTTATTTTTAAAGAAATTTTAGAGACAAAAAAGAAATTTCAGTTTAGTTAATTTACGAAAATTCCGCACTATGTTACTATGTTAACTAAGAAACTGAGGAATTCTGAAGTGGTAATAAATTTTATCAATGGTTTTCAAAACAAATAATATTGTGATGTTAATAATTATAACCAACAGGTATATAACAGATATAAACTTTGGTACTATGTAGGTAGTTAAAGAACCATTATCCTGCAAAGAGTTTGCCAATTTTTAAAATTCTTGGCAACTTATGTCACATACTACCTATTTCAAAATATAATTAACTTATTTATACTCAAAGTTTGGTATATCGTAGAATGAATATGATATCATAATCCCAAGAGTATAAAACACGAGAATGAAGAATCAACGTCACTTTTAATCCAAAAGAGAGAATATTCAATGACAATGCTCTATTGAAATGTGATAAGTTGAAAGACTTGAAAAATCTGAATATTAAAAATTGCAGTGCTTGATTTAATCTTTTACATGGAGGTGACTTTTCAAAACACGACGTTTTCATATTTCCCGAAATAGATTGTGTTGTCTGAAGGAATAATTTTCCCGCCTCTACAGTTCAAAAATCTTCCATCGAACAAAGCCTTTTATTCAAAGCCATGAAAGCAGTCCAAAACTTCTCGAGAAAATTCTTCGCGATTAACATGTTCGGTCAAATATAAAACACTTAACTTGAAGAGATTAAAATTTTAAGCCGCAACTTAATTTTCGTCTGCGCGCTTAATGAAGCGAAGTGAAAGTAGTTCGTCAGAACTAAAGCGGCAAAAGGCTTCGATGACGCCATTTTGTTTTAACATCGAAAAAGAAGTTCTTCCACCGGAACTGAAGTAAGGATTTTAAAGTGGTAATTTTTCCATTTTTAGGAGGATTAAATACACTTCAAGGTAAACAAAAGAATGCATCTTCTTTTTCTACCAAAATGTTTACAAAATTTAAATGAAGAAGCATTAGAATGTAAGAGAATTAAGTTTTTCTAAATTATTCTTATATTAAAATTACGTTACGGAATCTTAAGATGTGAACATAAAAAGATTACGTTTAGTTCAGTTTTAATTAAAAAGATTATATTGTTTCAAGATTGAAAAATAAATTCTTCATTAGTTGATGATCTAAAATATTTCTGAAGAAAAAATATTGTTCTTGATATCTTTTTCAATAACAACAATACCATGAATCCTTCTTATAAGTTAATTTTTTTATTAATAAATATAAGTAAACATTTGAAAGTTGTATTTGATTAAATGTTTATATTTATTGTTAAAATTTCTCAATTATTTAAAAGGGATGGTATAAGTTTTATTTATGTTCATAAAATTTAAATGATTTGGATAAATATTTGTTAAATTATTGATTATGCAACTTCTCGGCTAGACATATAACGGATTCAAGAAGAGGGACACCTGCAGGATCATAGTAACAATTTAATTTTCATTCACAAGCACCATATATACACTACTGGACATTTTAATTTCTACACCAGAATGAAATACAGATAACAAAATGATATTTATTGAACAAATATATTATATAGGAAATAACAAGTGATTAAATTTTCAAGAAATATGGGTGCATAGATTCTGAGAAATCAGTACCCAGACAACCACCTATGGCAGTAATAACAGTATTTATACGCCTGGGCATTGTGTCGAACAGAGATTGGATGGCATGTACAGGTACAGAGGAGCATACAGCTTCAACACGACGCCACAGCTCATCAACTGTAGTGAGTGGCGTGTGGTGACGAGCCAATCGCTCGGCAACCATGGACCAGACGTTTTCTATCGACAAGAGATCTGGTGAACGTGCAGGCCAGGGCAACAGCCGAACATTTTCCGTATCAAGGAAGGTCCGTACAATACCGGCAACATGCGGTTGTGCACTATCCTGCTGAAACATAGGGTTTCGCAGGGCTCGAATAAAGGGTAGGGCCACGAGTCGTAACAAACTAGAAATGTAACGTGCACTGTTCAAAATGCCGTCAATGCGAGCAATAGGTGACCGAGACGTGTATCCAATAGCACCCCATACCATCACCCATGTGATGGGCTAATATGACGATGATGAATGCGTGCTGCCAATGTGCGTTCACCAAGATGATGCCTCCAAACATGAATGCGACCATCTTGATGCTGTTAACAGAACGTAAATCCATCTGAAAAATGACTTATCGCCATTCGTGCGCCTAGGTTCGTCGTTGATTACACCATTGAAGACGCCCCTGTCTGTGATGTAGCGTCAAGGGTAGCAGCAGGCATGGTCTCCGAGCTGAGAGTCCATGCTGATGCAAATGTCGTCGAACTGTTCATGCAGACACTGTCTTGCAAACGACCCCAATTATTGACCCAGGGCTGTGACGTGGCGACACGATCCATTAAGGCCATGTGGACAACACGCCTGTCTTCCCGGCTGCTAGTGATAGGGGGCCGTTGAGATACAGCACGGCGTTCCGTATTACCGTCCTGATCCTATCGATTCCATATTCTCATAACAGTCATTGGATCTCGATCGACGCGAGCAGCAATACTGGCTACGATACACTGCAATCCCGGTACGTTCCCATTCAACCATTGTCAAAGTCAGAAACGTGGCACGAGGCATCTTACACGAGGCATCACAACAACTTTTCACCAGGCAACAACGGTCAAATGCAATTAGTGCATGAGAAACCGACTGAACAATTTCCTCATTTAAACACATTGTAGGTGACGCTAGCGGCGCCTGATTTGTCTGAATTAAAAATGAAACATGAATCAATGAATT
>BPLQ01004910.1:0-12863 GCA_021605075.1 Caerostris darwini | reverse complement strand
CTACACGACGGGGCATGGAGTCAAACAAATTTTGAATGTCTGCCTGAGGAAGAGCATTCCATATTGTTTGTATGCGCCCCCAAAGTTCGTCTGCAGAAGCAACAGGACGAGGATCACGAGCGAGACGCCAACCAACAAAATCCCACACATGTTCAATCGGCGACATATCCGGGGAAACGCAGGCCAAGGAAGAAGCTGTACCTGCCGCGTTGCAAAGAAGGATTGAACAGTCCTAGCGATATGAGGGCGGGCATTGTCCTGTTGAAATACAGCGCCTGATAAGCTTTGAAGGAAGGGAACAGCTTGGGGCTGTAGAACTTCACTGATGTACCGGTTGCTGCTCACATTGCCCACAATTATTAGCAATTTTTATCGTCCATGATATGCTATGGCACCCCAGACGGAGTCCACAATGCATTCTCTCTACTCCAGGTTAATCGCAGGCGATAGTGAGTTGCGGTAAGTGGAACCCATCTTACAAGCCTACGAGCATATAGACCAATGTGCCCTAAGCGTCTGTACACGGTCTGCCTTGAAACTGTCGTACCGTTAGGTGAAGAGAGCTGGCGAGACAGGTCTGATGCTGTGCTCCGTCTGTTTCTTTTGGCAGTAACTGCTAAATACCGGTCCTCATTCGGCGTTGTAACTCGGGGGCGACCTGTGCTGTAGCATCTACTCACATTACCATCATCTTGGAATCGTTTCCAAAGCCTGTAGATGAACCTCTGAGCGATTCCAAGTTCTTCGGATACTTCCAGCTGGGTACGTCCACATTCCACTTGTCCGATAATTCTATCACGTAAAAAATCCTCCAAATGCTTCCTTTGCGCCATAACTATGCGGTTATTGCACTGAAAGGTTTTAAAGGGTTTGTGAACAATTTTACTTCTTTGCCACCATTCCTTATATAACCCTCTCTTACACTCTCGTCATTGTGACGTACTATCCGCGCCATCTGGTGGTTTCCTGTAATTTGCATATTCTTCTTCAAGATGTGTGTGATAATTCTACAGGTCAAATTTTTATTTTAGAGTTCAATTTCTGTGTGATTCTGAATTATCCTTATATTATGGACATGAGTATACCTTTTTATTTACCTTGATGAATTGCTGTGTGTTTAAAATAAATTAAACGCAATCAAATCAGTTTGTCCCTGAATAGATTAAGCGAAACCTTGTAGCCATTGGACGTGACGTCATTGGTCCTTACAAAAATGGCAGATTTTGTAACTTACTTGATTCTACCCGTAGAGTACCTCTTGCACACTACACCTACGTGTGGAGGAAATTTAAAACATGAAAATTTCATCAATAACAAATAATTGATAGAAATAATATAGCACACTAGTGTTTTTAACATAAATTATTCATATATTTATATTAATATGCCTAAATGAAGTAGCAATCGATATATTTTTGTTTACAATAAATCTGTGCTGTGCAAAAATTCATAACAGCAATCTTAAACCAAACAAAAAAAAGTATCAATAAATCGCATTCAGGCAATAAATTATATTCATCAGATATCGTTCAAAACTGAAAAAAGAAAACTTTTTTTTTTCTAATGCAGCTGGCAAACACTTAGCCGGCTTGGTCTAATGAAAAATTAATTAAATAAAAAATACAGAATTTAAAACGATTTAGGTTTCTTGAAAATTCTCATTTTCACTTTAAAATATAAGGGCCTGAATGGCCGAGTGGCTAGCGCTCTGGCGCTCGGTACCACAGGTTTTGGGTTCAAGTTCCGGCGGTGCCATGGATGTTTGCAGTGATTCGAAATCCACTTTAAACCGTAGGTCCCGGTCCTAATAGGATCGTAGAGCGTTGCGGGGGCATTGTTACTTCGCGTCCGTGGTTTATCTTCAAGTTACACGCGCCCCCTGGGTAATGCGAAGTGAGTAACGTCTGTGCAGCGCTTGCCTTAAGGCATCCACGACCAAGCTGTCTAAGTGTTTGCCAGGTGCATTAGAAAGAAAAAAAAAACTTTAAAATAAAATTGCCTTAGCTTTTCACCAGACGATCCTTTAAAAAAGTTTTACATTAATATTTCTTCTGAATTAATTTTATTTTACTAAATTTTTTAATAATTACTCAATTACTTTGTAAATAAATATTATGTATAAAAAAACCTCGTGAAAGAAATTAAGAAAAAAAATGACACATTTCAGTGAAAATGTCCAAAATTGAAAACGTTGAGGACATGAAAAATCCCGCTCCTCGCTTTCCAAAATAAACCATTCCATTTCTAAAAAACTTTTAAGTAACTTAATTAAACTTAAACTAACTTAAGTTAAACTTTCCATAAAAAAAAAAAAAAAAAAAAAAAAAATAAAAAAAAAAGAACCATTTATTTATATTTTATTACAATTTATTTATTACCCATAAAATTATGGGTATTTGATTAGCGGGATTTTTCGTTTTCTTGATCACTGTCGGCGTTACTTATTGGCTTATTTATTTATTTTTTTAAAATTTTTACATATACTATTTATTTAAATTTCTTTCAAGAACTAACAATTAATTAATTAATTAAGGCAAAATTGTACTAAAATATCGTGTAGCGAAAGCAAAGATGATTTTATTTCAAAATGAAAATGATATTTTTCCAGAAAAGAAAATCGTTTTGTATTCCACATTTTATGAGTAATCTGTATATCGGCCCATGCAATTATATATGTTTATACTTGTTATTTTATCATCCATTTTTATATCGTTTATGCTTTTATTAAATTACTGAAAAACTTTAAGTAATAAATAAAAACACATTTCCATTTTTTTTTTAAGTCTCTCTCCCTAAAAAGAAAAAGTTTGAAGGATTTATGATTCTTATCATTATGACTTTTTTTTTTATTATTTATTTAGTCACTCGTTTATTGCTATTCTTTCAGAATGGATCACAATCGCGCCAAGTGTATTGCCAAATTGAGTGCAATACACATAGTGAGCCAAAACATTTTAAATTTCTGGGAATTTAATTACTTACAATAATTTTTCATGCCAGTGCATGAATATAAGAGGTAAAGTTTATTGGAAGCTGACACTGTTCGAAAGTGAAAAGGGGGGATGCCCCCCCTCTCTACCTCCCTCCCTTCCGCAGGTGAAGGTAGGTGTTGTGGGAGCACCCGGTGTTACGCCATTGTGTAAAATATATGTTACGCATTTTTTTCCTGTTTTTTTCTTATGTTATAAACAAATATTTATACAAAATATACAATAAATTGTGCATTGTTCAGGAACTTATTGTTCAGGAAATCAATAAATGCGAATAAAATAAAACTAAACAAAAAATACATTATAATATTCCGAGGAAATCTTTATCAAGGGATATATAAGCTCAGAATACTATAACAATGTTATTTCTACTCGCCTCATGATTGAATAAAAGTCAAAGATATAACAAGAGACGCATTCTGTCTGAAGTAGACATAATAACCTTATCTTCAGAGTCAGTGAAGTATAAGAATGGTGGAAAATGATATGGGAGAGTACCCTGTATATATATATATATATATAATGTAGCTTGTGCTTTTTATAAATTTTATTTTTTACAGTTAAATACAGAAATAATAATTTGAAAATAATTGCGAAGCAGATTCTGCATTGTATCTAATTCTATGTAATAACAACAGAAACACTTTGCAGATTATTTGAATTAAAAACTACTGTTTAATTATTTATTTTATACTTTTTAGGATAATTTAATTAATAGCATTTAAAAGAAGTTCTAGAATTAATAACTTAATATTTACTTGAAAATTTGTTACTCAATTTTATCGATTATTTAGATGACATGAATTGTTTCAATAAATTGTAAATTCACAAAATTTGATAAAAGAGAGGAAAATATCAAATCGTCATTGTAAAAATTAGTGCTTACTTATTAACTGATTACTCTAATAATTTTTACCAGCATCTTATAATTTATTAAAAGCATTAGATGCTGGTAAATATTCTTAATAAGCGATAATTAACTTATTATAAAAGCTGATATAAATGTAAGGTTTGAATTTCACTTATTTATTTTACTTCGATAAAAAAAAACTCTCCAAACAGGTGTGAATTAATTATTAACCACTTATCAAAGATAATTTCCGCCATAAAATTTGCTTTCTACTTAATTTTAAAAGATTTTCTGATTTACTGGATAATCTAATTAATTACATTTAACAGAAATTCAAAAGCTGGTATTTAAAACATGTTTGTTGTGTTAGCTTCATAAACTGTGATGAGGTTAATGTTTCCTTGGGTTCTCAATTTTTCTTCTATAAACATTTCAGGAATTTAAGGGCGCTTCTATTGTAAAATATCAGAGGAGAATATTAAAGAAAGAATTCGATAAAAAATGCTTTCTACCACGGTAATTAAGTTTCAGTGAAGCAGCTGCAAAGCTGAACTGAATTAATTTCATAATTACTTAATAAAATTTTCTTGGTTTTATTTTTACAATGTATAAAATCCGTATTATGTCTCTGAATTTTATTACTTTAAATTTAATAACTTAATAATGATAATAACTTTTAATATAGATTAAAAAAATCTTCATTATCTATAAAAGAAAGTCATTATCTATATTAAAAATAGTATGTCCTTCCATTGTAATAAAAGGAAATTTAATCAGTTTGTAAAGATTTCATTTATTTTTAAAATATATTATTTCATTATAAATTAAATATGACATACATTTTTATTTAAATATAAATTTAATTTAACATAAATTTTTATTAAATAATAAATAAATTTTTAAATGGTAATTATATATATATATATATATATATATATATTTATATATATATATACATATATATATATATATATATATATATATATATATACATATATATATATATATATATATATTTATATATATATATATACATATATATATATATATATATGTGTGTGTGTTATATTTTTAAATTTTTAAATAATAATTTTTTTTTTTAAATTTACTAGTGTAAAATAAATTTATTTTTCATAAACTTTAATTTTTAAAATTGTTTTGAAAATTTTATTGTATTAAGAAAACCAAAATAATTGCTTAGTAAAAATTAAATGCTTGAAATCTTTGTTCAAATTTAGTAAATAATATGCCGTAAATTCAAATTAAAAATCTTTTCAATTTTATGATTTTAAATTAAAACTTGTAACCATGTTTCCTCTACACAATGGAAAGCGTTTGACGTTTAGATGAAATGGTCAGTAAGCTTCGAGACTCTAACCCGAGAAGATGTACAGTGCAACCATGCGTTTAGTTCACCGTCTTTTTATCGTTTACAGTTAGAGAAACGTTTAGTTTACCATCTTTCACCAGAGAACGAATATATTTAATGCAACCCTGCGTTTTAGTTGGCTTATAGACTATCACTAATAACACTAAAAAATTAAATATACTTCTCAAGTAATAGTAAGATAGTTTAGAGTAAGCATATTTGGCTGGTATCTGAGTATCACTTTTTTCGCTTAGAAATCGAATCCTTCCCCAAATCTACAATTATCTGTCTTTAAATGTGTTAAATAGTATATGTGTCTAATTTTATGTGTGTAGTGTTTGTGAGTAGGTAAATAAAGCTGCGAGTTTCCAACCAGTGCCTCAAATTTCTCCTCCCAACCCAAATCCAGTTACAATGTGTTTGCCCAATTTGTGCAGAACAAACTTTTGATACTATAGCTGTGATTGTTATAAGCATAATCACATTTTTGTTGAAACTTTCTAATTTAAAATTATTTTTGATAAAATTTATATTGATTTAATAAGATTGTTTTATTTTATTTTTAAAGTTTACAAAATAATAATTTCAAACATTTGAGCTCATTTTCTTTATTTTTTTTTCTTAAAGAAACTTTCATTACTAATTGAGCAATGCTGAGAATAGTTTTACTATTTTAACCACATAAATTGAAATTAAATTATGAAATATTTTGAATTTTTATTTCTAAGCTGATACATGTCTTTTTATTTTGTATGTATCTTTAATTTGCTGTTAAACTTTATAAACCTACAGAGTAAATTAAATTATTGTAGAAAATAATATTTCACTGTAGAAAATATTCCTGTACGCTCCTTGAAAAATGCTGAGAAACAAAATAGTTCTCCTATCTTAACCACATAAATTAAAATTAAATTATGAAATTATTTTGAATTTTTATTTCTGTAACGATATATATATATATATATATTATTTTTATTTTATAAATATCTTTAATATATATGTCGTTTTATTTTATATATGTCTTTAATATGTATGTCGTTTTATTTTATATATGTATCTTTAATTTGCTGTTGAACATTATAAACCTAAAGAATGATTTAAATTACTGTAGAAAAGAACACTGTAGAAAACAGCTCTATGCTGTATAATAATGTTAACGTTTATATTACTATTATAACGATTACATTTATTTATTTATCAATACATTTTAAATTTCTTGATTCAAGAAATTATTGTTTAATCTCGTAACTATCAATTTATATTAAATTTTATTAAATAACAATTGAAAGTTAATACAATAAATATTTGTAATTTATAATCAAGCGGTATTATTAAGGAATTTTTTTTATCTTTATCCATGAAACAATATTTAAATTAACCTCTGTAAAATATTTATTTATTTTATAAATATATTATTCAATATGCATTGAAATGTCTGAAAACCTAGATATAGCATCCATATTACGAATTGTACATATGCGCATATATACTGCATGTCTTTCGTGTATTGGATAGCATTAGGATTGTCATAATTGATGTTAGTCATAATGCCACAGTCGTGTGCTCCATTATAAATGTCACCCAACTCACGCACAAATCTCATCTGAGATGTCTTCAATCAGTTAATCTAATAACTTTTATCCATAATACAAAACAAAATCATGGAATAATTGATAATAAAAACTTCCCATTGATATTAAAGATATTTTCTATAAAAAACAAAGAAAATACTCTTAGAAAATTTAAAAAAATTTATGTTCTAAGCAGTACAAATTATGCAAAAATAGATTTTTGTGAGATATGAGACACTTTGAAGATTTTCATATGCAATGGCATGCAAAATAATGATTTTCTTTTTATGTTCAAATAAGTGATTGATATTTTTTGTCCTATTTAAATCAGAGATGTCTTCAATCTAATATAATCTAATATTCTAATAAATTTTATCCATAGTACAACCCAGAATCATTGAATAATTGATAATAAAAACTTTCCATTGATATCAAAGATATTATTATAAAAAACAAAGAAAATACCCTTAGAAAATATAAAAAAAATATGTTCTAAGCAGTACAAATTATGCAAAAATAGATTTTTGTGAGATATGAGACACTTTGAAGATTTTCATATGCAATGGCATGCAAAATAATGATTTTCTTTTTGTGTTTAAATAAGTTATTGATATTTTTGTCCAATTTAAATCAGAGATGTCTTCTATCAGTTAGGCTAATAACTTTTATCCATAATACAGCAGAAAATCATTGAATAATTGATAATAAATACTTCTATTGATATTAAAGTTGTTTTCTATAATAATAAAAGAACTTACTATTAGAAAATTAAAATTTTATGTTCTGTGCAATACAAATTATTCAAGATCACATTTATATGTTTCTGAAAGATATAAGACACTTTGAAGACATTCATATGCAATGAAATGCAAAATAAGGATTTTATTTTTAAGTTTAAATAAATGATTGGTATTTTTGTCCAATTTAAATCAGGGGAGTTCTGAAATCCAGACTGCATTGAACAGGACAAAGGTTAATTATATCATACATCACATTGACAAATGATTCTCTGATTCCTATTTCAAACAGCATTAGAACTTTGAGAATAGTTTCAATTTCTTTTGATTCATAATGATCTCGTTATTTTTAATCTGCGTCAATTAAGCATTTAAAAAAATGTATTACAAATTAAAAAAAAAAATATATATATATATATATATATTTATTTGCAATTTATCACATATTAAATTGATTTTTAATCATACTTTATTTAGAACTAAATATTTCAAATTGTTATAAGGTACGCGTGTTCATGTAGAAAAATTTATCATCATATACAAGACATGTCGTTGTAATATTTCAGTGAGGTTATCTTCATTATCTTCAAAAGTGAAAAAATAACATTTAAAAATTTTGAATATATTAAAGTTATATTTACAATTTTATTTCTAAAAATATTCTATTTTTTTAAACTATGAAACATATAATTCACATAAATTATATTTGAATATTTATATGTTATGAATATTAAAAAAATAAAACTAATTGTTTTTATTAAAATTAACTTTGTTTTATTATATGTATTATTATTTGTTTAACACTATTATGTATTGTTATTTGTGGACTATTATAGCATATTAATTTGGGAATTATTATTTTTTATGTTGCAATATTTGTTTACATTTTATTATTTGCTTTATTTAAAAAAACCAAAAACATTTATTTACCAATGAGGCACTTTAGGAAGTAGAACAATAAAATTATTGAAAATGTTAAATAATTTTATGTAAACTCATGATTTTATGAACTTTTTAAAAAATGTATAGAAAAAACATTAAAGTTTAAAATGTATAAGTATTTGTGTGTGTGTGTGTGTGTGTGTGTTTATCTAAAGAGAAGAATAGATGAAGTTCTATTATACGCATACCATTATGTATAGTATAGACTATATACACCATACGTATAGAGCATATAGTATTCATCATAATCTACTATAGACCATATAGCATACACCATAGTTTATGTATAGACCATATAGCATATACCATAGTTTATGTATAGACCATATAGTATACACAATATCTACATATAAACCATATAGTATAGGTCATAATCTACGTATAGATCATGTAGAATACACCATAGGTATAAATCATATAGAATACACCTTACGTATACGTATACTATCTATATCTACGTATATACCATATGTTATGCCATAATCTACATATAGAACATATAGCATATTCATAGTCAACGAATAGATCATGTAGTGTATACCGTAGCCTACGTATAGACCATATACACGTAGACAGTCCAGCATTTGAACTGTGCTACTTTTCTCTGTTTTTCTTATTACCATTCATTATTTTTTTTCACGGTAAATGTTTTTTTTTTTTTTTTATGAACTGAGTTTTACTTTGTTGAAAATTCTCCTTAAAACATGTATCAAAGGATGTTCGTGTTATTTAGTAACAATATATTTGTATTAACTCACGGCTTGTACGAAAATTACATTAATTATTTCCGAAATCTATACATTAAACCAAATTTAAACTATCTGGAAGTGCCAAATATGTCTCTCATTCTCACGAATGGAAAATTCCTTATTAACTACGAATGCTTTAAATGATAAATTATGGGATCAGAGAACTTGTTAGAAAATCTGTTAAATTAGCAACTTATCGTCAAAGATTGGAAATACAGAGCTTAAAATAAGCTAGTACTAAGTTTTAAGTTTCTAATCTCATTAACTGAAGTTCAGAATTATGTATAAGTAAGAGATATAGAGATCCAAATCATCCATCATTATAAGGTTAGTTTTCTTTCAAATTCAGCATAAATTCAAATACAGTTAGCATACAAATAGTCTTCACAGATATGCATATGTATTTGCTATTATTAGATTGGAAATACAGAACTTGAAATAACCTAGTACTAAGTTTGAAGTCTCTAATCTCATTGAGATTCACTGAAGACAAGAATTTTGTATAAGTAAGATATATAGCGATCCAAATAATTCACCATTATAAGATTGGTTTTCTTTCAAATTCAGTATGAATTCAAATACAGTTAGCATGCAAATAGACTTCAAAGATATAAATATGTATTCGGCATTAATATAATCAGGCACGATACTGTATAATTAATAAATTTTATCATATTTTGTGTATTGCAACGCACAAATATTCGTGCTAATTACGCAATTTATGTTTCCACAAACTTTAATAATTAAATTGTTATAAAAATCTAATATGCTTCTAAGAATTATCAATCGTTATATTAATAAATATTTAATTATTTTAATTAATCACAACTTTGAATAATTATGTTAAAATATTTTTTTTACATTATACTTTATATGAGATTAGTTGTTTACTAATTTTTAAATATCCATGAATAAAAAATTTTATAGATATCTGCATAATCGGCATATTGGAATTTATCACTGTCAGAACAACTGTTTCATAGTTCTCTTATTAGTTTAATAGAATTTTTATGTTTAATACATAAAAAGACTGTACAATTCAAAGATAAAATAATAAATTACATTATATTTGTTAAATACTAGTTTGCATTCAGATTTATTATTATTACATTTTTATTATTTTTATTAGTATTCAATAATACTTGGTATTATTGATTTGCATAATATTAACCGCTATTATGGATTTTATTATTAATGGATTGTCAGCATTAAGTTTAAAAGTGTATAGCACTAATGTACAAAATATTATTTATTAAATTCAAGGATCTAAACATGGTAAATATACGCATTTTGGTATTGTACCTTTAATAAAAAAAAAGGCATACAAATTCAATAAATGGTTGCTTCGGACTTTATAGATTTTTCCAAACTTGCAAGGTGCAAATGAAGTTCGACTTTATTTCTTACAGCACGTACACTAATAACTCTCAGTCCTCAAAGAAATTACTCCCATCATTAGTAGCTTTTGAAAGGTATTTTGAAAACACCTAGTTCAGAACACACCTTTCAATTCGATGATCTATTTAAAAATAGCAGAATAAACATTTACCTGACTGAAGCGATAGAGTGGAATGATCACGGATTTAAGCAACAGAAAAGTTATCTCATTTATTTCCCCTCTCTGCTGACACAAACAAGCCCCTTTCTGCGGAGTAAAGAACAACTGCAGAATTTCTAACAAGCGCCGAAATTGCCTTTGGAGTTTTAAGGTTTTATAGTAATTGCGCTAACTTCATTCTTTTGCAATTCTTGGGTTTCGAAACAAAACAAAACAAAGCAAAAAATGAAATAATTTTTTCACCATACTTTTGTTTTCTTTTGTCCTTTATTATAAATTTTTAAAGTCTTTTTAATCATTAAAAGATTTAACAAAGGTCTAATTTTATTAAGGAAAATATGTTAGCATTTAAAAATTCTTGTAGAATGTAACACAAAACTATAATAGGAATACTCATTTATTTAACTTGGGTTTCTAACTTTTTACACTGTATGTGGCGTTTAGAGGGACAAATTTAAAATCATCAATGAAATCTTTAAAAAAAATTGATTTCCATAAGATTAAATGACGCTAAGGATTATGATTATTAAGGATTTCATTATTAATGGATTGTCAGCATTAAGATTAAAAAAAAATATAATGCAAATTTACAAATTCTTATTTATTAAATTCAAGGCTCTAAATAGTGTAAATACACGCGTTTTGGTATTGCACCTTAACTGTCTCTGTATTGTCAGCTTCATTAGAAAAAAAAAATTATTGCACCTTTAAAAAAAGGCACACAAATTCAATAAACTGTTGCATCGTACATTTTGCTGCTTCCAGACTTGCAAAGTATAAATGTGGTTCTACTTTATTTCTTACAACACATAAGCTAATTACTCTCAATCTTCCAAGAAATTATTCACATCATTAGCAGTTTTTGAAACAGTCTTTTTGAATACACCTTGTTTAGAAACACATCTCTCAATTGAATGATCTGTTTAAAAATAGCAAAGTAAACATCTACCTAACCAGAGCGATAGAGTGGAATGATCGCGGATTTAAGCAACGGAAAAGTTTTATTTTAAGTATCTGATTTATTTCCCCTCTCTGCTGACACAAACAAGCGCCTTTCAGCAGAGTAAAGAACAACTGCTGAGTAAATAGCAGAGTAAAGAACAACTGCTGAGTAAATAGCAGAGTAAAGAACAACTGCTGAGTAAATAGCAGAGTAAAGAACAACTGCTGAGGTAAAATAGCAGAGTAAAGAACAACTGCTGAATAAATAGCAGAGTAAAGAACAACTGCTGAGTAAATAGCAGAGTAAAGAACAATTTCTAACAAGCGCCGGAATTGCGTTTAGAGTTTTAAGGCTTTATAGTAATTGCGCTAAATTCATTCTTCTGGATTTCGGGGGGGGGAAACACCCTGAAATAATTTTTTCTCCATATTTGTGTATTCTTCTTTTAATTTTTATAAATTTTTAAAAGTATCTGTGGCAATCATTAAAAGAGTAAACAAAGGACTAATTTTATTAATAATCATATAAGCACATTTAAAAATTCTGGTAAATTGAAACATAAACCTGTAATAGGAATATTTATTTATTTAAAGTAGGGTACTCTTGCTTAACACTTTTTAAGTCGCTTTTGCATTTTGTCTATATATCTATGTAAATCAATTTCTTGTATATTTGTCTATATAAATCAATAGTTTTGTATTTAAGTCTGTATTTCTTATAACTTTAAATTTATAAGATATATACAGTTAAATTTTTTTCGATACATGTGTTATTTTTTTTTATTTGGTGCAATGCCAAAAAATTAAATAATCATAATTATTTCTACTTTAATATCAAATTTTAATATAGTGCAATAACATATTCCAGTGTTATACTACTACTACTCTACCATACCACATCACTGTGCCTAGAACTGAGTTACTCTAATACAGTTTGGAAATGATGAGGGTGAAATTCCATTGTTATAATATATTAATAATGTAAATAACTGTTGTTTTCGAATTATGGACAGTTAAACTATTTTCTTTCACTAAATATATAAGAAGACTTGAACTTATAGGGTTGGGTGTAAGGCTAATAACCCTACCAGTAAAAAAACCTTTCATGTTTCGAAATCTGCCAATAGGCAGACGGCTAAGAAAAAGTTAAGTCCA
>BPLQ01004909.1:0-60086 GCA_021605075.1 Caerostris darwini | reverse complement strand
CGTATTTAGTACACTTCGTTAAATAAGTACTATTAGAATTCGATTTAAAAAATATAACTTTCACAACATTGTAACAGATGCAAAAGCTGTCCATTAGTATTCACAATATTAATGCGGAAATATCCGCACTTTTCCTGGCAGTTGAAAACCTTAAATCTAAAAAGCATCCTTTTTTACAAAAGCAGTTATTCTGGCAGATTCTAGATTGTTCAGTGAAGCACTCGTTTTACAAAGACAGTCCGAGTCTGCAATTGTAACAAAATAAAACAAGTAATATAAAAATTTTTTTTTTTTAAAAGTCAATTCCTACTTCTTTTTACTATATTGCAGAAAAGTCCTTTACAAATCAAGTTGAAATATTGCTTTTACATCTGGTGCCATCTATTATTAGATACATGAAACTTAAATGTAAAAAAAACTAAAATTAAATTAATTAAATTTAATTACTGAATTAATATTTGAAAAAAAAAAAAACTGTATTAACATCCAGTGTCATCCACTTTGCAAGGTAAAAAAAAAATGTATCTGAACTTGAGTGGAATAAATAAATGAACGTATTTGAACAAGATATAGGGAGAGTGTGAGCTAATAGAAGGAATTGAAACAAGATATCAAGTTCCTTACTGAAAATGGTTAAATACGTGATTTTCCAGGGGATTCTATCAGGCATTGGAATGGATGGAAACGAAAGGGAAAATCTGGGGAAAAAAGAACAAAAGTTCCTGGATAGTGTCCTATCCCTCTTGACTCTTTTAGAAGAATTATACGGGACACAATTAAGTTATCGTATATTAGTAAATTGTTAATGAACAAGTAATATAAAAAAAAATTTAAAGTCAATTCCTACTCTTTTTTCACTATAATGCAGAAAATCCTTTATAAATAATTTTCCTTCATTTTTTAAATTTTTCTGACGCCATCTATTGGTAGATATGCACACTTAAATCTAAAAAAAAAAAATTAATTAATTAAATTTAATTAATGAATTAATATTTGAAGAAACTGTATTAACATCAAGTGTTTATCCACTACAAGTTCAAAAAAAAATTTGTAACGTGAGTGGATAGATGAAAAGTATTTTATGAGCGATTGAAAATTTGAACAAGATATATATATATATATATATATATAGGGTGTGAGCTAATAGAAGGAATTGAAAAAAATTGTTGTTGGATAAAATTAAGTTATCGTATATTAGTGAATTGTTAATAGAAAATTGTTATTGGACAAAATTAAGACATCGTATATTAGTGAATTGTTATCTAACACCAAAGGAAAAGTCTGGGGGACAATTCGGGGGTGACTGGAAAAAATTGAGTGGATTGACAATTTTAGATTAAGAACTTAACACGAAATCCGGTCAAACAGGGATTGAGAACTCTCTCTTTCTCTTGTTAAAGAATATACATCCCTCTCTCCTAAGAACGAAATGCTTCAACAGGCTATTTCAGAAATCTGATTGAATTGCAAATAATTTAATTTGAATTACTTTTTAAAATTTATATTTTCGATGTTTTTAGAAATTTAAGTATTTTACCGTCTGCTTTATATTTTGCAAAAAAACCAAAATTTTTATGACAGGTGAAATTTTAATTCTACCCAAATAATTAATGTTGTGAACACAAATTATTAATTTGTTAAATCTATAAAGAACCACTGACATTTGCAAAACAAGTTTTAAATAATTGACTTGAATTTGACCTACAATTGTTTAATTGGATTAAAATTATACATTAATCATTCAACAACATCATGCATTAACTGTAACCATCATAATCATCATTATTCAATTCCTTCTATTAGCTCACATTCTCCCTATATATATCTTGTTCAAATTTTCAATCGTTCATAAAATACTTTTTTTTCATCCACTCAAGTTCACATACATTTTTTTTTTAACTTGTAGTGGATGACACTTGATGTTAATAAAGTTTTTTCAAATATTAATTCATTCATTAAATTTAATTCATTAATTTTAGTTTTTTTTTAGATTTAAGTTGCATATATCTACCAATAGATGTCGCCAAATAAACTTTAAAAAAATGAATGAAAATTATTTATAAAGACTTGCTGCAATAGAGTGAAAAAAAAGTGGGAATTGATTTTAAAAAATTTGTTTTTATATTACTTGTTTGTTAAGTGCATTGCAACATTTCAATTAAAATATTCTTCTAAATTAGTTATAAATCATATATAGGTAAACATTTTCTAGCTCGCAGTAAATTTATCCGTTGATCTTAAGGAAAGTTCAGCACAACGCCCTAAATTCCAAAACAGGGGTTGAAAGTGAGGTTCTTTCGTATACATCCTTCCCCCCTTCGATTTTCTTTCCTTTCTTGGAATGCGTATAATCAGAGTAGGATTCACCAATTCTTTTCTTGTCGAACAAAACCAGGTATTCTAAAGTGTACAATACTTAGTTGACATGTTGTAATATATCTTACCTGGAACTTTCTGCCCTTTTTAGTCCAACTACCATCCTTAAATTTTGCCATAATTCTTGAATGATACAAAATTATTTATTAGAAATAATCTGTTTTAGTTCGATGTTTGAGTTATTTACAATTATTATTATTTATTTTATTTTAAAGTGTATATTTGTTTCGTATAACTTTAATTTATTTCAAAACAATTCCTAAAAGATTTTTCTCACTTTTTTAAAAACAATTTTTTTTATAACTCGATGAATCCTATAGGAAGATAAACTACATTTTTTTTCAATACTTGTTGTTTTGGATTGTTTTAATATCCTCCTCCCAATATAGGAATATAGCTAGAAAGCCTTGAAAAAAATTAATTTATTTAATGCGTATCTGTTTGTATCACAAAATAGTAAAGAATATCATAGTACAGAATAAATATCGTTCTTTTCTTCTTTATATGTTTAATAATGTTCTTTTCTTCTTTATATGTTTAATAATGTTCTTTTCTTCTTTATATGTTTAATTATCTAATATTTAAAACACTTTTTTGCAAAAGTTACAGATTCCTGACAATTAAAAAGATTTTTTTTTAATATGTTAACATTATTAAATGTATTTATTTAAATAAATATATTAAATACATTAAATAAGAATTTTTCAGTATTAAATTCTTTTATATTAACTTTTACTAGCTTTTCTTAAACAAACGATTTTATATCACTGTAGAATATTATAATGTGTAAAATTTTTTTTATTAAAAAAAATCGTTTGTCGGAAAAACTATTATTAAATAATAATTAATAGATAATAATAATTAATAAATTATAAAATTTTTTTAACCATAAAATCGTGGGTATTTTTTTGGAAAGACTGGTTCGTGGCTTCCTTGATCACTTTCAATTTTGAAAATTTTAATTGCCATCTGTAATTTTTTTTCGATTCCTTCTATTAGCTCACACGCTCCCTATATATATATCTTGTTCAAATTTTCAATCGTTCATAAAATACTTTTTATTCATCCACTCACGTTCAAACACATTTTTTTGAACTTGTAGTGGATGACACTGGATTCTAATACAGTTTTTTCAAATATTAATTCGATAATTAAAATTAATTAATTAATTTTAGTTTTTTTAGATTTAAGTTGCATATATATATCAACAGATGGCGCCAGATAAACTTAAAAAAATGAAAAATTATTTATGAAGGACTTTTCTGCAATGTAGAGAAAAAAAAGTAGGAATTGACTTAAAATTTTTTTTTATATTACTTGTTTAAAATTTCGTTCACGAGTTTTTTTATACAAAATATTTATTTTAATTTCTTTCAGGTGTAAATAATTATGTAATGAAATATTCTAAATTTCTTGTAAAGGATCGTCTGGTGAAAGCAAAAGCAATTTTATTTCAAAGTGAAAATGAGATTTTTAAGAAAAGAATTCTATAGTGTTTATTCTAATGTTTGGAATTCTACAGTGTTTTATTTTCGAAGGTTGCTGTTATGCATTTTGTTCTTACATTATATTGTAATTTTATAGGTAATCAGTATATCGGACCAGCCGAATATATATATATTATTTCATATTTAATTTTTCAAATTTTTAAATTATGTATTTGTTGTTTATGTGTCATCTTCTCACCTTTATTAGGTAGACATTCGATTAAATCTAGTTTATTTATAAAAAGCAAAAAACATCGAATATATAATACACAAGTAATTTACTCATTATTCAAATATGTAATAAGCATTTTTCATTTATTTTACAGGCATAAAATATCAATTCAAAGAAATCAAATTTCCACATTCATTTGGATTTCAACAATCATTTCAAATTCCAATTGGATTGGAAAAAAAAAAAAAAATATTTTTAATGTTTATTATTTTAAAATTTTAATTCAAAGAATGTAAACTAAATCATGTAAACTTGATTCTTTTTAGGAATTACTTCAAATTTGATTTAAAAAAAGAATATTTTTAAAAATGTGTGTTTGAAGGAATGTGCTACTGCTATATTCTGGTTAGTTCTAAGAACGAGCGAGATTCCTAAGTTATGTGGAATTTCTTTTAACTCGCATGTATTCAATGACATGAGGGGTTGATACTTTTGTGAGCTTCTCCTCCCCTTTTCTTCCTGACATTCTCGTTTCAACCCCCTACCCTTCTTATCTGAGTACGTTGTTGCCATTCTAAATCAGCTGTTGTGAGTACGATACACGGTACTGTTGCACGTGGTTCCTACACCAGAGTCCAGAAAGATTCTCATTATTTTATTTGATTATAACTGGCTAACTAATATTTCCAATTATAAATGGTTATTAAACAAGATTGCCTGACAACACTATTTGAGTGCTGGAAAAAGGTAAGGAATTTTTAACTATTTTTTTATAGGCCTTATCATTTAAACGTGTGCAGTTAAGCCTGCGAATTGAATATTCGTTTGGGCACCGATAATTTGAATGAAAGCGATAATTTTTTTTTTCAATGTTATTGTTTCAGTATCTTAGTAAGTTTTAAAACTATCTTTATTTTCAATGTATATTAATCACCCATTAAAAAATATTGATGTTTATATGTTTTTTATTTTTTCGTACTGAAATTATTCTAATTAGATCAAAATATTGAATTTAGTCGGATAATTATTTACTATAAATTCAAACATGTTCAAAGAACTTATCGTGTGATTGAATATTCGTTGATTTGAATATTCGTTTATGCACATATAATTTTTTTCAATGTTATTGTTTCAGTATGGCAATACATTTTAAAACTATTTTTATTTTCAACGCATATTAGTTAACTCGTTAAAAATAATGATTTTTATATGTCTTATTTTATTTTTTCGATCTGAAATTATTGTAATTAAACTAAAATCTTGAATTCTAACGGATGATTATTTACTATAACTTCAAACATGTTCAAAGAACTAATCGTTGGGATTTGAATATTCGTTTATGCACAGATAATTTGAATGAAAACGATAATTTTTTTCAATATCATTGTTTCAGTATCGTAGTAGATATTAAAACTTTCTTTATTTTCAATGTATATTAATTAATCCATTAAAAATAATGTTGTTTATATGTTTTTTTAATCTATTTTTTCGAACTGAAATTATTCTAATTAGACCAAAATATCCAATTCTATCGGATAATTATTTAGTATAAAATTCAAACATGTTCAAAAAACTCATCGTTGTGATTTGAATATTCGTTTACGCACAGATAATTTGAATGAAAACGATAATTTTTTTTCAGTGTCATTGTCTCAGTATCATAGTAAATATTAAAACTTTCTTTATTTTCAATGTATATTAATTAATCCATTAAAAATAATGTTGTTTATATGTTTTTTTAATCTATTTTTTCGAACTGAAATTATTCTAATTAGACCAAAATATCCAATTCTATCGGATAATTATTTAGTATAAAATTCAAACATGTTCAAAAAACTCATCGTTGTGATTTGAATATTCGTTTACGCACAGATAATTTGAATGAAAACGATAATTTTTTCAGTGTCATTGTCTCAGTATCATAGTAAATATTAAAACTTTCTTTATTTTCAATGTATATTAATTAATCCATTAAAAATAATGTTGTTTATATGTTTTTTTAATCTATTTTTTTCGAACTGAAATTATTCTAATTAGACCAAAATATCCAATTCTATCGGATAATTATTTATATAAAATTCAAACATGTTCAAAAACTCATCGTTGTGATTTGAATATTCGTTTACGCACAGATAATTTGAATGAAAACGATAATTTTTTTTCAGTGTCATTGTTTCAGTATCGTAGTAAATATCAAAACTTTATTTATTTTCAATGTATATTAATTAATCCATTAAAAATAATGCTGTTTATATGTTTTTTTTTTTTTATTTTTTCGAACTGAAATTATTCTAATTAGACCAAAATATTGAATTCTAACGAATGATTATTTACTATAAAATTCAAACATGCTCAAAAAACTCATCGTTGTGATTTGAATATTCGTTTACGCACAGATAATTTGAATGAAAACGATAATTTTTTTTCAGTGTCATTGTTTCAGTATCGTAGTAAATATCAAAACTTTATTTATTTTCAATGTATATTAATTAATCCATTAAAAATAATGTTGTTTATATGTTTTTTTAATCTATTTTTCGAACTGAAATTATTCTAATTAGACCAAAATATCCAATTCTATCGGATAATTATTTAGTATAAAATTCAAACATGTTCAAAAACTCATCGTTGTGATTTGAATATTCGTTTACGCACAGATAATTTGAATGAAAACGATAATTTTTTCAGTGTCATTGTCTCAGTATCATAGTAAATATTAAAACTTTCTTTATTTTCAATGTATATTAATTAATCCATTAAAAATAATGTTGTTTATATGTTTTTTTAATCTATTTTTCGAACTGAAATTATTCTAATTAGACCAAAATATCCAATTCTATCGGATAATTATTTAGTATAAAATTCAAACATGTTCAAAAACTCATCGTTGTGATTTGAATATTCGTTTACGCACAGATAATTTGAATGAAAACGATAATTTTTTTTCAGTGTCATTGTCTCAGTATCATAGTAAATATTAAAACTTTCTTTATTTTCAATGTATATTAATTAATCCATTAAAAATAATGTTGTTTATATGTTTTTTTAATCTATTTTTTCGAACTGAAATTATTCTAATTAGACCAAAATATCCAATTCTATCGGATAATTATTTAGTATAAAATTCAAACATGTTCAAAAAACTCATCGTTGTGATTTGAATATTCGTTTACGCACAGATAATTTGAATGAAAACGATAATTTTTTTCAGTGTCATTGTCTCAGTATCATAGTAAATATTAAAACTTTCTTTATTTTCAATGTATATTAATTAATCCATTAAAAATAATGTTGTTTATATGTTTTTTTAATCTATTTTTCGAACTGAAATTATTCTAATTAGACCAAAATATCCAATTCTATCGGATAATTATTTAGTATAAAATTCAAACATGTTCAAAAAACTCATTGTTGTGATTTGAATATTCGTTTACGCACAGATAATTTGAATGAAAACGATAATTTTTTTTCAGTGTCATTGTCTCAGTATCATAGTAAATATTAAAACTTTCTTTATTTTCAATGTATATTAATTAATCCATTAAAAATAATGTTGTTTATATGTTTTTTAATCTATTTTTTCGAACTGAAATTATTCTAATTAGACCAAAATATCCAATTCTATCGGATAATTATTTAGTATAAAATTCAAACATGTTCAAAAAACTCATCGTTGTGATTTGAATATTCGTTTACGCACAGATAATTTGAATGAAAACGATAATTTTTTTTCAGTGTCATTGTCTCAGTATCATAGTAAATATTAAAACTTTCTTTATTTTCAATGTATATTAATTAATCCATTAAAAATAATGTTGTTTATATGTTTTTTTAATCTATTTTTTCGAACTGAAATTATTCTAATTAGACCAAAATATCAATTCTATCGGATAATTATTTAGTATAAAATTCAAACATGTTCAAAAAACTCATCGTTGTGATTTGAATATTCGTTTACGCACAGATAATTTGAATGAAAACGATAATTTTTTTTTCAGTGTCATTGTCTCAGTATCATAGTAAATATTAAAACTTTCTTTATTTTCAATGTATATTAATTAATCCATTAAAAATAATGTTGTTTATATGTTTTTTAATCTATTTTTCGAACTGAAATTATTCTAATTAGACCAAAATATCCAATTCTATCGGATAATTATTTAGTATAAAATTCAAACATGTTCAAAAAACTCATCGTTGTGATTTGAATATTCGTTTACGCACAGATAATTTGAATGAAAACGATAATTTTTTTTCAGTGTCATTGTCTCAGTATCATAGTAAATATTAAAACTTTCTTTATTTTCAATGTATATTAATTAATCCATTAAAGTAATGATGTTTATATGTTCTTCTTATTTTATTTTTTCGAACAAAAATTATTCTAATGAGACCAAAATATTGAATTCAGTCGGATGATTATTTACTATAAAATTCAAACATGTACTTATTCAAAGAACTTATCGTCTGTTAATGTTGATATATTTTATTTTTACGTAACATAAGAATTCGATTTAGGTTCTGATTGTATAGCGTTTTTTCTTGTTCGAATATTCGTTCGATTCGTGCAGACGATTTTGATGTAAATCAGTTTTTTTTTTATTCTGAACAAAAATTTATATTTATTCCTACAGCTTGAATGAAAGAACATTTATAGTGTTCTTATGTTCAGTTTTTTTCTTCAAGATTTGACTAGAGTATGTTGTTTTTATTGTTTAGCCAGTTCATTGACACCATTACTGCTGATGACTATCTTAAATATGAGTATTGATCTCGTCATATAATCTCTCATCATGTCATATCTTCTTGATAAAATTTTCAGTCAGTCGAACAGTATCTTCTAACACTAAAAAAGTGCCTTCTGAAATAATTGTGTGAGAATTTGATACCGTCAAATTCAAATAAGAATTCGAATATAAAGATAAAAGTTTATTAATTTTAATTAAAGGAATTTAAAATGTTTACATATAAATATTGGTATATTATTTTAGAAACTTTAGTGATAAAAAATAATTAGGAGAATTTATTAATTTTTTTTGTTAAGTATTCGCGAATTTATGAGTGTAAATTAAAAAAAATTTTTTTTTTAATAAATTCAAGTAAATAATTGCAATTTCTTATGGATTTTCCATAAAATGCATGAATTTTCAATGGGTTTGATATAATTTTTTTTAGGGTTTCTTGACATTGAAATATTTTCAATTACTTTGCTAATTGAAAGCAAAATTTTATTTTCCTTTTCATTCTTTTTTTTTTTTTTTCTTAGTGGAAACAAAATTTTCAAATTTCACATTTTATTTCAACATTTCACATTCTTCAAGATTTTCTGTGATGAAATTTTAAGTATTGCGAAAAAAAAAAAAAAAAAAAAAAAAATTTCAAGTACTTAAATATGGGAAGCACTTAAAATGGGAAGCACTTAATATGGGAAGATTTAATATGGGAAGCACTTTCAAGCACTTAAATAAGGAAGCACTTAAATATATATATTCACAATGAACAACAGATATAATTTGGGCACAACAATAATTACAAATACATTGTCATATATTTATAATTTTTGTCTACTTATAACAGTTCAATGCTTAACATTAAAATGTAAATAACATAACGGTTATTAATTATCTAGCTACATCGCCAAACATCTAAAAGTTGTATTGATTCAGTTTTCAAAAAGTAGGATATACTTCCAGATTGTTCTGCTACAAATTTTAAACGCAAGCCAAATCTTTTTAACATTTTTGTCTACTTAAAATAGTTGTATTTCTATGCTTAACATTAAAGAGTTTATAACCTGACGGTTATTAAATATCTTGCTACATTGCCAACTATTTAAAAGTTGTATTGATTTAGTTTTCAAAAACTAGCTAAAAGAGTTCCTTCTAAATTCTCAAAACACAAGCCAAATCGTTTTTAACAATTTTGTCTAATTAAAATAGTTCCATTTTTCCAATTCCTACTATTAGTTCATACTCTCCCTATATATATATCTAGTTCAAATTTTCAATCGTTCATAAAATACTTTTTATTCATCCACTCAAGTTCAAACGCATTTTTTAAAGCTTTTAGTGGATGACACTTGATGTTAATACTGTTTTTTAAAATCTTAATTTATTCATTAAATTTAATTCATTAATTTTAGTTTTATATGGGAGAAGTGTATGTGAGAGAGAGAATTTTCTCTAACTTAAAAAAATGAATTAATTTTATTTATAAAGGACTCTCTGCAATATAGTGAAAAAATAAATCATTTTACCACTTAATAGTGTGATTCTGTCGTATGTATATACACATTTATATGAATTGTAATTATTTAATAAAAAGTAAATAAAATAAAATTTTTCTTTGTTGACCTAAGTAGGAATTGACTTAAAATTTTTATATATATTTATATATTACTTGTTTATACTTAACATTAAAGTATTAATAACATAACGGTTATTAAATATATTGCTACATCGTCAAATATCTAAAAGTTGTAGTGATTAAGTTTTCAAAAAGTAGGAAATAATTCCAGAATATTCTGCTAAAATCTCTAAACGCAAGCCAAATCGTTTTTAACGTTATGGGAAAAACCCACAGGCCCACTCTTTCGGGGTGTTTCGGACCCTTTAAAAAAATCTGCCCTTTTTGTGTGACACTGAATGCTTCTTTTCCCATTGATGTATTCATGCTCTACACATAAAACCCTTGTCAAATAGCCTTTTGTGTCATTCTTCTACATGATCCTCAATTGTGTCTTGGTTCCGCTACCTTTTTCTCAATTCTTAGAAGAAGAAAAGTCTTACATCTTATATACGTCTTCCTCCAGTGCTTTATGGGAATAAAAATAGATTGTAGTGTGCAAGTTGGGAAACCAGATTGTAACTGGATGTGGCGGGGTTGAGATACTTGAGGCACAGGTGTGAGAACTCATAGCTTTACTGAAACACGCACAAGCACCCCACACATGCATGAAGATATTTACAAAAATTATCCAAATAATTATTTCTTTAATGTACTGCAGAAGTATTTGAACAAGCACATCACTATTCACCTTATTTTTTTACTATACTTAATCCAGCGATCTATAAGATTACCTATTCCACTGGAAACGGAAATTTTCAATTTGCTATCTTGCAATTTTCTATCTATCGCAATATCTATGCAACTTTCAAGTTTGGCTACAAGCATTTATGTACCGCTTCATTGAAACTTCATTCGTATGTAAAACTACAATTAAATTACACAGAATGTGCAATATCACTCATCGATTCTCCAAGATTATCTCTATAGCTTTTTGAATCTTTTTGTCATTTGTGAAATTTGATGGCATCATGCGCCAACTTCATAGTTCATTATTGATTAACTAGTTTGAAACTTGTCGATCTACGCTCATACTGTAGTGTGCAGATTGGTGAAGTCACAGCTTTATTGACACACGCACGAACACTACACACTTGCAATTAGAGACATACACCATTTAACACATTTAAAGACAGATAATTACAGTGGAAGGACTGCACTTCTAAGCCGACAACCCGTAAGTCGGTTATGCGCGGGTTTAGCGAAATATACTACCTCTCCGGGTGAGGATCTGTAAGCCAACTGACCATTTATCCTGAAGGCCACAGATGGTGCTCTTGCCAGTGAGTAGGAGGAAGCATGGGGTACTTACGTATTAACGATACCTTGGCGACTGACTTGGCGGTTTTTATAAAGTGTTTTGAATTTTGAAAGCGTTTTGATTTTAAATGAAGTGTTTGATATATTTTATTATTTGGAACAAAAATTTTTTGAAAGCGTTTTGATTTTAAATGAAGTGTTTTATATATTTTATTATTTGGAACAAAAATTTTAAGTGTAGATTGGCGCCACTTAAAAACCGCCAAATCTGTAGCTGCGGTTGGCGCGTGTGCTCTTTATTGGCGCAACTGTCACCAAGGTATCGTTAATACGTAAGTACCTAGCATGGTTACAAGATGAATAAGGGACACTAAAGTAAATCAATTCGTCACCTCTTCAACTCTATATATAGTGATGGCCAAAAGTTTTGCATCACAGCAACGCTAACCCAAATTTTGAATTCTAAGCAGTATTTTCAATATCAGAATTTGTATAATAGGCTTGAATTATAAATTTGCTTGAAATTTTTTTAATGTTTTTAAACATAACAGTGTAGTCTAAGATGCTATTGATTGGGAATACTATAACGTTACAAATTAGCTTTCTGTACCCATTCAGAAAGCGATTTCAAATGCTGAATGTTCAAGCTAATGCATTTTAAAACACTGCCTTGGGGTCTTTTTTGTCATTCTTGGATGTTCTGTTCTTCGTCTGCAGCTTATTTGACCTAACCTTTTTGGAAATTTTTGGCATTCTAGTAATAACGTTCTGGTTTAGATCATTTTGGCATTCTTGTTTAGATCTTTTTGTGCTGTTTTTGTTTTAGATTTGACGACTTGAATAACTTCTTCAATAGTACGTGCAGTAATTCTTCAAGAAAGTGGGAAAAAAAATTGCATTATTAGCATGTTTAATACAGTGGATACTAGGTCAGATTTGTAAAAAGAATTGTAGTACTGATAAATAAGAATGACATAAAAATAGTTATTTCAATTAATATAGACACAAACTTAGCTTTATTTAATGCTTTTCGCACCAAACAGTCGTTTATGATTGGTCCTGATTCCTCATTAGGTAGTTGAAGTTAATCGCTATTATAGTAAATAGCTATAGCAATATTGATTTATATTTATCTTTTTTTGTTCTGAATTTTTTAAAAAAGCGTGTTATAGATAACAATTATTGGTACTTACGTATTAACGGTACCTTGGCGACAGTTGCGCCAATAAAGAGCACACGCGCTAACCGGTTTTGAATAGCGACGTTAGATTGGCGACACTTAAAAACCGCCAAGTCTGTCGCCAAGGTACCGTTAATACGTAAGTACCCAATTATTTTTATCGATAATTATTAATTATCGATATTATTTATATAATTTTTTAAATATTAATCAAACAATGTAATAAAAGATATATTTTGCTATACAGGATATGGCCCGCAAAGAGGGTCATCCAGGCATGCCTATCAGGCCGGAGATGCGACCCCCACCTCCTGTTCCGGGGCGAAGGCCTCCTCCTCCGAGGGGTCCCGCGCAGAACGGGGTGGATGGGCCCAATGGTCATCCGAAGCGGTAAGTTAATGTTCTTTTGTATATAATGAAATCAATCTACTTATATATGTGTGTATGTTCCAACATGATTTAAAAGCTGTAACATTTAGAGATCAATTTTTTCTTTGCATTTATTAATTTGTTCCAAACATTTTTAGTCAAAAATTACGAAATTTTTTAATTAAATTAAAATCTATTTTTTAATTAAATAAAAACCTTATTTTTTAGCTATCAGAATTTTACAGTAGATGACGCCATGTTTAAAAACTGTCTAGTGCCGTTTGTTAATTTATTGTAAAAAAATAATAAATTATTTTCAATTATTATAATAAATTTTCTAAATTATGAATTAATAATTTTCAATTAGTAATTAATAATTTAGTTAATGTTTTAATTAATAATTTTAATAATACTTGTAATTAATACTTTTAATAATACTTGTAATTAATACTTTTAATAATACTTGTAATTAATAATTTTCAAATAATTTAATAATTTTAACTAAAATTGCTTAATAACTTTCATAATGATTATTATCAATTTCTCATTAATATAATAAATTCTCTAAATTAACTCCTATATTTTTAAAAATAAACGCTAAAAGATTAAAGGTGTGAAAAATGATTGGGATTTTTTTTTGGATAAGAGTGATTGCTTTATTTAACAAACTTATAGTATTTAAAGCGAGTTATACAATATTTCACTCTAAAATAGATGCTATTTTTTGTTAATATAATTTATGTAAAACTAAAAACATTATTTCTACTACGTTTGTTATATAATAGTATTTGGTATTTCCATTCCTACTTTTTTCTCTTTTCAAAAATTTGAAGACGAATAAATTCCTTAATTATCTTAAAAATATATAAAAACAATAATTTTTTATTACATTTTTAACAGAAATAATACTCAAGGCTCAGCTGGACTTCTGAGGCACTGCTATCCAATCCAGTCCAATGGATCTGCTTCACCCACCTGTGGATATCCTCCATCATCCAGGCCTATCATGGACGGAGCCTCCAACTATGAACCAAGATACTCAAAAAGTGGCAAACTGTGTCCCCGTGTTCAAGAACCCCGACCCATGCCACCACCAGTTGTGATGCTCCGAACTGGTCCTCTGGGTACATACCCAGATGCTGAAACTCTGAAACGCTCAGAAATGGCGGCGTCCTATACTCGACACCAGGACAGGAATGGTTCCACTTCTTCATCAGACTACGATCGGCAATATCGCAAATCTCCATCTCAAGGAGACATATCTCAGCAGATATTTGTGGAGACCAATTCATATTCCAACGGACAATCTACGATTGCTGATCATTTGGCTATTCCTTATCGGATTCCTCAAGTGTCACCCAAGAATCCGCGAGCCATATACGATGCAAATTCTGCAAGCAATGGAATGAGAAAAGAACCACTGTCTCTTCCCTGTTCCCGTTCCCAACCATCGCCGTCTTCCAATCATCACCAAAACTCATCTCCATCGAACGGTTTCAAGAGCAGGACTTTACCAACTGGTTCAAGACCTCTTGGAGACTCATCCGTGGATTACAGAAACCGAAGGCCGGAACCGGCGTCACCTTATTACGACGAAAGAGGTATCTTGCACGAGCCTCGAAATGCCCCATGTCCTCGCCCCACCCGAAATGGTTTGTCCACTGATTCGAGAATCATCCCTCCCAGCACTGAAAACGATGTCATTTACGCCAATCAGCAGTTGCCGTACCATCCCGCCAATCTCTTGAAGAAAGACTACGCTCAAGATTTGCAACGAAGTCCCCCCATGTTGAACGGCAACGGACCTTTGTATGAAAATTCTGTCCGAAATGGATCAAGAGGCATACAGGAAGCATGTCCGGAAAATATTTATGCCAATCATCACGTCGCCAACACACACTATAACAATCATCCAAACCAGCAACAGAATGCCTATGACAATGACATAAAGAATCCTAGGGTTGATAGACGCAATACACATCCGCCTCCACCTGTGTCCCAGAAACCTTCCCATTCTTTGCCACAACCTTCAGAGATGCTGATGATCACAGAAACACGGGGCAGGAAGGGTCAAGCCAGTTCGACGTATGCCAAGGATGTCGTCAAACCGACACCTCGTATGCCAAGGCTCCCCAATGGATTACTCTCTTCGAGTGCTCAGTTGTCCACGGTCCCTGCTTACCAATGTGTCATCAATGAGTTGTCGAATCGCCCACCTCATCAAATCTCGCCAACTGATTCATCCACTCTGTCTCTTAGATCAGAATACGATTCGTCTTCAAGTTCGAGCAGAGAATTTTGCCACAGATCCAATAAGGCTTCTGAAAGTGGTTCCGAAAATCGGCGAGTAACTGAAAGTAAGTTAAATTTTTAGACTTTGTATTCTTTTTTATATTAATTAAAGACATTTATTTCACAACTTTGAAATGGAACAACGATTTAAGCATATCACGTATGAATATTTAAAATTGTTAGATTTTTAAAAACTAATTACACAAAATTAGAAGTTTTACTTGAATGTTATTGTGAAATGTTAAGATTTTGTTATGCATATAAATATTTCCTTGCTTTTTTTTCATTTTAATTACCCTTATAACTCTAAATTCACTCTCAAATTGTACACTCTTCCGTAATTGTACGCCTAGTTCTTTGAACTTTTTCTGTCATCTCTTTGAAAGGTACCTGCATTAAAGTGGAAATAATGAAAATAAATTGTAATATTTCGGCCTATACTAGACCTATAACATCTTCAAGAAGAGGGCCGTTTTCAGGTCCATGGGAACACTCTAATTTTTATTTACAAGCTTATATGCTAAGATTATATATATATATATATATATATTAGAGATATGAATTATAGTAGATACAAAAGTGCAGTTCACTCCAAGGTCAGAGATTTTTAGAGTTCTCGAGTTTACGACGAATCTAATCCATACGAGTTGTGGCAGACTTTAATTACCACATGGTGTGATATGCGGAACCGCAAGGGACTCAATTTGTAAACAGGCAAATTACCGGCCTGTTTAATTACTTTCAGAAAAAGAGAAAAAAAATTCATCAAGGGTTTGGGGTCAGTTTTTCTCACTTCTCGTTGGTGTCGACACTTCCTCAGACCATGGTCTATCACCAGTCACGATGCAACCACTTTGAAATTTTTAATTAGCTTTGTTTATTGAAAATAAATAAAGGCACTTCCAAAATCTTTTTTGCACATAACGAAACGTTCATGATGGGCTTATTAACTATTTTTGTTGTGCTATAAGGAATTTCTTAGGCTGAATTTTTTTTGTAATTGCTTATAAAATGTATTTGTTTTATAAAACAAAGTATAGAAAAAGTAATTAAATATTTTTTAAATTCTTTAACAAAAATTAGCATGTCATTTTAAATATTTAAATAATGCTGTTTATTAAGTAGTAATAAAAATTATAATTTAATAAATATGAATGGGGAAAAATCAATAAATTATATGTTAGTGAGGCAAATATATTAAAAGTAAAAAAAATTTAAATAATATTTTGTGGAAATTTTTTTATTGATGTTGTTAAATGAGGTTATAAAACTGTAACAAATTTTGAATAGTAAACTATATACATTCATGATTTTTTTGTAAACAATTGACAAAGATTAAAAAAACAAAAAAAATTCTTCTTTACGTAAACACTCCTAACTAAAAGAATATGTACAACATGTATATCCAGCTTGCAGTGAATTAAAAGGATACTATTCTAAAGTACAGCCAATCGAATTTAATTAAAAAACAAACAAAAAAAGTTAATGTTTTTAACAAAAATGCCAATAACTGATCTGATTAATTTTTCTTAAAAGGAAAAATAAATCTATGTTGTATCCTAATTCACAATATATATAGATACAATACATAGACATTCATTTCACGAGTGTGAAATTCAGACTGATGTATAAACATTTAAATTGTTAGATAAAATTATTTTATTAACTTATTTAAAATGCTTCAGTTTCATAAAATATTTGAAACAAAAATAGTAAAAAAAATATATATTTAAATTTTTGATTTTTTGATTTGAAATATATATTTAAATTTTTGAACAAAACATTTTAAGATTACAAAATGTATCCATTAAATTTAGAACTTAATAACAAAATTCACAACGAAATCTTAAAATAATAATAATATTAAATAAATAAATAAAAGTAATAATAATGAAAAAAAGAACCTATAGAATTCCAAACGATTTTCTTTTTTTAAAAATATCATTTTCAGTTTGGAATAAAATGGTATTTGCTTTCACCAGACGATCTTTTAAAATAATTTTACATTAATTAATTATTTAATTATATGATTATTAGCTCGTGAAACAAATTTAAATAAATATTAGGAAATTTAAAATGTTATGTATAAAAATGCTCGTGAACAAATTTAAATAAGCCAATAATAATTCACGAAAGAAATTTAAATAAACCATTAATAGTTCGTAAAAGAAATTTAAATAAACCAATAAGAACAGATCGTGAAAGAATTAAAAAAAAAAAAAGAATTAGCCAATAAGAAAAGTTGATAGTGTTTAAGAACACGAAAACAATTGATCAAGCAAACGAAAAACTTCTGGAAAACGATATCTCGGATTTTATCGGTAATTAGAATAAATAATTAATAAAAGAATATTGTGTAAAGTTTCGTAAAAGAACGTAAAAGGAAATGTTCCAAATGTCCAATGGACAATATTTATCGTTTGATCTAAATATTTGTAGTGGAGCGAAAGCGGATTTCGATTTCTCCACACGGAAAAATGGATGCTTTTTTGTAAGAGCTATTACTTAAAAAGGAATTCTTCGGTGGCAACCGACCAATCACTTTAAACAGAGCCCTCTGTTCGTCAGCATTTATTTTACGCATGTTAATTTTGTCACGCATCATTCGCAGTTTACAGCGATAAAGAATTCTTGGAGAGATTATCTATCGAACATTCTTTTTTTTTTTTTTTTTTATGTTCTTTTTTTATTTTTCAATTATTCGATCATTCGCCGATGCTTTTCCAACACCAAGCGGTTAGCCGGATAGAAAACTCAGCATTTTTTTGTGAAGACCTTGGATCTTAACAGATAAAGAAACGCTTAAACTCTTAAAAGTTGAGATTAATTTTAGAACTTATTTGCAGAAGATTTTCTTCTTTAGGCTGCCATTGAGGTAAGAGATGCTTTTTTTTTGGTTCTGATTCTGGATTATTTTCGTAAATTTGGTAATTAGGTGAAAAAAATTTGAATTAATAAATGCACATCGAATATTCTAAAAAAAGTTGTCTTTTGTTTAAACATCGTATTCTTTTTCCAAAGCATTAATTTTATGAAAAATGGCAAAAATATATTACCCCAAATGTTTTTGTTATGATACTTGAATTTCATGATTGTAATGTTTTGTTATTTAGAATATAATAATAATTATATATAATAAAATTGCAGTAAATAATTTTGCATTTACTAACCGTTCCTAAATCGAATTGAAATGTCGAGGGCTCTTCATAAAAATCAAAGTAAATAATATTTATCTATAAGAAGTCATTTGCTATTTATTTCTATATAAAACAATCTATTCAAAAAATTTTGGAAGTTAATTTCTGTTTTGTCTTACACTTTTTTTTATAACTTAAATCTACATTTTAATATTTTTTTTTAAAATTTTGTCTGATTTATTTAGATTCTGATTATTTAGATTTATTCTGATTTTTTTATACAATTTATATTGATTTAACAATTTGAAACTGAAAAATTTGTTTGGTTTGAAAAAAATTCAAATCTGTTCTGATTTGAATTTTCTCAATGCCTTCATGGGCATGATAAATTCGTAGGTCAGAAAATTACTCCATTGGTTTCGAGAAAGAAGGGTGAGTGGTTCTAGAGGTTTATGTTTCTAATTGCGGTGGTAGAATGCGTTCATAGTTCTTGATATGGTTTATATTAGTATGTTAATATTTAGTATGTTAATATTTAGTATGTTATATTAGTATGTTAATATTTAGTATGTTATATTAGTATGTTAATATTTAGTATGTTATATTAGTATGTTAATATTTAGTATATTCAATGTTACTCAAAGTGCGCCTTTGGTTCTCCCAATGGCGCACTTTGGGTTATGTTGAATATACTAAATATGTGATGATATCTAGTGAATGATTTGAGCTCAAATTGATTGGGCGCTTGAAAGAAAAATGATTCAAAATACAAATTGAATTTAAGTTGTCAAAATATATTACCTTGAGATTGCTTGCCATATATTGTTGATTGGTTTGGTTTGGGTTATCGCTGTACGGTTATTTTGTGCACACTTTAGGCTAATTAGACGGGAACTTACAGTTTAACGGGAATTCCGAACCACTAACAAGACATCCATGGTACTGGCGGGATTCGAATAAGAACCCGATTGCAGCGTCACCCACCGGGTACAATTTTGAATCTAAACCATCCAGGGATCCACTCAAACACACACCCAAAATTTTATCAAAACCGGTCCAGCCGTTTAGGAGGAGTTCAGTGACAAACGCATGTACAGAAGAATTATATATATAAATATATGCATTTTTTTTCTGTCAGTTTTCTAAAACAATCGATTAAAAAACTGTTCAACAATAATCGAAATAATAATGTAGAGCATTCCAGTTTTTATTTAAACGAATTGGTGCTTCTTTGCTACTAAATTCTTAAAGGAAGCTTTACAAATAGGTTAGAGTTCAAAAGCGTGTTTTTTTCCTTATATGAGTTACCTTGAAAAAAATAAAAGTATTTACGTTTCAAAAAGTTCCTTTTTATCCTGTGTCACGTTATTTAATGCGAAGAAATCTAGTAAGCGAAATTGTTTTATCATTTACTTTTCTTTTTCAATGCGTATCTCACACGGGATCTCTCTCTTGCAGGCGTTGTGAAGCCCTCGAACAAGTCCCTGCTCTCCGCTTCCATGACGAGCTTGTGCAGCGACGCATCCTCGTCTGTTTCGTCGAGACCGCGCCACGAGGAAGGCTCCTGGGAAAGGTAAGAAATGACGTGTATAGAAGTAGTTCTCGACTACATCATGAATATAGTTATTGGCTAACTTCTCATATGTATAAAAGTACTACTCGATTTACTAATCATTTGTATAATAATAGTTCTGAACCAACTAATTATATGTATTAAAAACACTCCTCGATTAATGATTCATTTATATAAAGGCAGTCTTCGAGTAACTGCAAAGTACTCTTCTCGACTAACTATCATATACAAAGTAATCTTCGACTAATATAATAAAAGTGTCTTCAACAAATTAATATATATATAAAAGTACTTCTCGGTTAACTAATCATATGTACAAAAGTAGTCCTCGACTAATTAATCATATGTATAAAATAGTTCTCGACTAACTAATAATAAGTGTATAAGTAGTCCTAGCTACTAATCATATGTATAAAAATAGTTCTCAACCAATTATATATATTAAAAGCACTCCTCAACAAACTAATCATATATATAAAAGTAGTCTTCGACTAACTACAAAGTACTCCTCGACTAACTATCACATGTATAAAAGTAGTCTCCGATTAATATTCATTGTTTCAAAGTAGTCCTCGACTAACTAATCATATATATATAAAAGTAGTCCTTGGCGAACTAATCATAAGTATAAAAGTAGTTTTTCGATTATTATTCATATGTATGAAAGTAGTTATGGCTAACTAATTATATCTATAAAAGTAGTCTCCGATTAATATTCATTTGTATAAAAATAATCTTCGATTAATATTCACTGTATAAAAGTAGTCTTCGACCAACTAATCATATATATAAAAGTAGTCTCCGATTAATATTCATTTGTATAAAAATAATCTTCGATTAATATTCACTGTATAAAAGTAGTCTTCGACCAACTAATCATATATATAAAAGTAGTCCCTGGCGAACTAATCATAAGTATAAAAGTAGTTTTCGATTATTATTCATATGTATGAAAGTAGTTCGCGGCTAACTAATCATATGTATAAAAGCAGTCTTCGACTAATTAATAAGTATAAAGTACTTCTTGATTAACTATCATATGTAAAATATTAATTAGCTAAGCCTTATATATAAAAGTAGATCAATTAACCAAATCGTATGTGTAAATGCAGTTCTCGACTAATATATATAATAACATATCTCGACTAACTATTGTATATGTCTAAAAGTAGTCCTTAGCTTACACCATTTCGTTTCAATGTCTTCGTTATTAGTCGAAGACACGTCTTAATTCAAGATTTATTTAATTTCTGCATTCTTAATAAGAAAGATTTCTATTTTAATTTAAATGATTAAAAATGTATCCATATGCACGAATAGTAATGGGTTATTTATATCTCATGTCTAATTAAATATATAAAATATTATCAAAAAAATTTACATATTAGAGATATCCATAAATAATGTTTTCATCTTCGATCATTAGATTGAAATTTTGCATTATTATTTAGCAAAGCAGCTTTTAATCAACTGTTAAGTCATTATAGTGTCTGTGATATTTCCCAATATGATTATCAAGCTCTCTATCTGGGCTTACAATAATAATGATAATAATAATAGGCTTTTTAGAGTCAATTCCTTTTTGTTATCTTTGTAAAAAATTTAAAATTTTCTCATTTAAAAAATAGGACTGCAAGGAATTGAAAGAACGATAATAAGATAGGGAAAGGGATGATAAGTATGGAGGATTGAGTTAATGATAAAGAAGGATTGATGATTAGTGGGCCCATAAGTATGGTGGTTGAGGTTGATTTTCTTAATATTTCGTTGAGTTTTGTTTTGTTGTTTTCTAATGTTTTATCTCTCTACATCATGTAGGAGATTAGCGCTTTTTCTATTGACCAAATCAAGATATTTGTTAATAATGGTTGTTTCAAACGGTGACCACACTATACGTCTGCAGTTATGGATTCCCAGTCGGTGAGCAGGAAGTTTACTTATGGATGGGCATCCACCATAACTACCATTCTTGAATTTGCTTTCTGACTTTGAAGTATTCAGTTTTTTAATACATATTTTAAAATAGTTTTAAGTGATCACTTTATTTGGGCCTTGATGGCGTAGTGATTAGTACTAGCTCTCGGTGCCACAGGTTTAGTCCTGCCGGTGCCGTGGATGTTTGAAGTGGTTCGGAATCTACTTTAAATCGTAGGTTCCGGTCTAATATGATTGTAGAGACAACCTTACCCCATAAAAAGGAAACATCTCCTGTTTGGAAATCTGCCAGTAGTTAGATGGCCTTGACCTACCATAGGGTTGTGGTGTCAATGAAGAAGAAGAATCATTTTATTTAAGTAGGGCTACAGTTAATCATTTTACAATATTTATTTGAAAATTTCTCATTTATTTGAATTATAGTTCTTATTTTATATCAACCTGTCATATCCGTGTATATGCATATATCAATCTGTCATATCCGTATATATGTATATATATCAACCAATGTATATCTTGTACTATTTCATTTAATTATGCTTAAAAAACAATATTATTATTTAGAATAACATTGTTATTATGTTGTTATTATTTGACTATATATTATTTAACTATAATGTTATTATTTGACTATATATTATTTAACTATAATGTTATTATTTGACTATAAATATTTTTTTGATGCTATGTAATTTTGTGTTGAATATTTTTCACGATCTTATTTGTTTAATTAAAATGATTTTAATGAATCAATCTGTCCACAAATGTTTCATTAACGAGATTAATTATTTCTACGCCAATAATACCAATTTTTTTAAATCAAATTTGCTGTAATTCTAAGAATTATTCACCAGTTCGTTCCAAAACAGAATAATAATTATTATCGTCTGTTACAAATGCGAGTTGTCTTAAGTGAACAGATTCGTCACCGTTGAAGGACACACGAAAGTTATGTGCCAAAAATATATTTAGTTTCAAACATCCGCTAAAACAATGGGAATATCGATTGTCATGTTTTCAATAATAAAATGTAATTTGCTGTTGTAAGCACAAACCGAGTGCAAGACATATTAATTACATCATTTTCTTTGGCGACTTCCTGTTTCATTTCTTCCTGTCTCTATAGAGGCAGACGAACGCGCGTGAGAAACCCATGGCTAAAACAATAGAGTTTACACCCCACCATTTCAATATTTCGTGCTGTACTGTGAGGGCATTGTAAAATAATTTTAAAAATTGCAAATTGCATTTAATATTTAGGCATATCTTTCAAAATACACAGCATAAGTATTTCCTTCTTCAAAATATTTAAATGGACGTATAAATTTCGAATGCTTTTTTTTTTGGACGTGTATAGAACTTTTTCGAATGTTCTTGTTCTAGAGATAGAATTAACTCTACTGTATTGTGGCAACAATTAACAGCATAATAACAAATTATATGCTGATTTGTTTCATTGCAGAATGACAGACGATAACTCAAAGCGAAAAGAGAAGAATTCCGTGTTCATAGCTTCGCCCTGGGAAAGAGAGGAAAAGGAAAAAGTAAGTATTCTTTAAGTATTTCGAGTACACATGTACAGTTTTTGGGTTACTTCTATATGAATTCGTGCTCTTTTTCTTATTTTAATTAATTTTTATAATTCTGTGTGATGAAACAAAAATTGTGGTGTTCTAGTATGTAATATTTTCAATTTTGTTTCCTAATAACTTATGTGTAAACTTTAATTTGACTCAGTACTGAGTAAGATTTGTATTGTTTTCGTAAAACAAAAACAAAATAATGCATTAGAAAATCAAATAATTATTGTTTTTAGGATTATTATTTGTTTAATGCAAGCATGAATAATGTATTGCTTTTGAGAAACACAAATTAATATTTAAAAAATTAATTAAAAATATTAATTCAAATCATGTCACAATATTAATATCATCATATCATAATAATCCTAATATTAAGTAAAAATTAATTAATTAATCAAAAGATTAATTAAAAATAAATAAATAAAAAGAAACAAGGACAAAAAACAAGGTTGCTACTGTTTCACCGATTTATTTCGTTTTCAAAAATTATAAACAACTTTTGTTTGGTTAAAGGAATCGTTTATAAATAAACAGAGCTAGAGGAAAAACCATAGTAAAAAATAATGAATATTTTGTTCTTTAGTGACAAAAATTTCCAGTCTGTTTATTTATTTGGAAAATCGCTCTTTTCTCAATAAATAAAAAAATGAATAATTCTTTTATCTGCTTTTTTAAATGGAAAAAAAAAAGTTCTTTTCGTTTTATCTGATAATATTTCATTTTTTTTGTACACATCCCCTATTTACAAGCTTATAATAAAATTATAAGCCTACATGAAGACATGAACAACATGATAAGCTAATAATGAAAATTAAGCTTATATGAAAACTCGGATAATATGATGATAAGCTTATATGCTTATGTAAGCTTATGATGAAAATATTATAAGCTTACATGAAAATACTTATAACATGAGAAGTTTATGTAAACATAAGCTTACACGAAAATGTGTAATATGGTAAACTTATAATCAAAACAGAATAAGCTTACATAACAGAATAAGCTTCCTAAACTTATAATGAAAACATTATAAGCCTAGGAAAATGTGTACAACATGGTAAACTTATAATCAAAATTAAGCTTACATGAAAATCAGGATAGCATAATAAGCTTATCATAAAAAGATCATAAGCTTATATGAAAGTGCGTGTAACATGGTAAACTTATGATGAAAGCATAACAAGTATACTAATAAGCGAATGTTTGTTTTGGGGAGAGATCACTGATTAATTCACCCTGATTATTTTTGCAGCTGCAGCACGAACAGGTCCTGGACGCCCGTCGCGCCAGAGACCAGGAGATCTCGTACCTGGAGTCTATCGGGGATCGAACCGAGAAGCAGAACGAGTGGCTGCGCATCCTGCGCCTCGAGAGGGAGTTCCAGAGGAGGGCCGAGATGCACGACGACGACGATTCCGTCTGCTCAGACACATCTTCCACCGAGTCCTCCTCGGACAAGGTCAGCACTCCTTCCACCCCTCTTTTTACAGCACATCATGCATAGCATTTTTTTTTCATATACATATTACAACATATAATATACACAGTCCAGTCACATTAATGTGACCACCTGTCAAAAGCCAGAATATACGCTCGTGTACATTCTGGCTTTAAGTGGAGTGTGGTATTAAGTGGAATTCTTTATATACACTTCACTGCAATGTGCTGCCACCTGTCTTTTGTGATGGGTTATTTCACGTGGACGTCGAAAGTAGGTGGTGGTCACATTAATGTGACTGGACTGTGTATATCGTTGTACTTTCTTGCCCAAATTCCTTTTTAATCCAGTTTCTCGCCAAAACATTTTTTTTTATCTAGTTTCTCGCCAAATCCTTTTCAATATTGTAATCTAATGCAATGTCCAATCGATGTATTTTATTAATCTTTAATAGATTATTGCAATTATTTCATATTTGCATCTCTTCGGAACATTGCGAGTTAACTCACGCTAAAAATAACTGTTGATTATGGAGTGCAATTACCTTGCATTATTTTGTGGCAAATATTGTCTTGCATGCGCTGGCAACAGTCATTCTATCGCGTGTTCGTGTTCATTTAGACATTTGATGTCCTTCACTAACCTAGAATTTGGCGAGTAGTTGAGTGTTATTCATTATTATTTAATTTTTTTCAAAAGGAGTGAAGACATTTTTAATGATGATAGCAACGTATTTCTTAATCTGTGGTTATGAACCAGAGGATTGTGATTTCGATTCTAATGTGCAGTCCGAATGGATAAATTTTATACTTGTTGAATGTCTTTAATAAAAAAATAAATAAATCAGGATCAAAACTTATTAGTCATAATTTTTAAAAAATGCATAGTTTCGATTTCAGTTAAAAAAAATGTTTTGAAAAAAAACTGCATTTGAAGTGGGGAAGGGGGAATCATTAACGAATTAAACAAAACAGGAAAGTTAATAGCAAGTCAAACTGATAAATTATTATTATTATTATTATTATTATTTTTTTTTGAATATGAGGATATTCCTACTTTTTACGTATTCAGAGATTCCAAACTTTAGTAGTCCCAAGTTGTAGTACTATAATTTAATATGAACAATTGAGCTTTTAAATTTTTCAATCTTGAAGAAGAAATTTTTCCGTCTACAAGTTTAATATGTCCATAGCCGGAATGCGTACAAAACTAAACTAATTATAAATACCACAGATATGAAACGAAATATTACTGCTTTATTGGAATAAATCAAATTCAGAATAATATCGTTACATTTTTTTTGCAGATAAATAGTGGATGCTGTAGAACGTTAATAATTAATAGATCTATTTCATGCGAATTTTAATAGACTGCAATTACTTTTTGTGTAAAAAGAAAAGTAATTAATTAACCAAGACTAATAATTTTTTTTAGAAATTGTTTTTGTCATAAATAATCTCATATGAGCACATAGCATGCATAAAAACACAAAAATGGCATTAGCAAATTTATAAATGTATTGAAAATTATTTAGCTTATTTATTAATTATTGATTTTAAATTTTATTTATTAAATATCGTATGATTAATAATATTTTGCTTTTTAATAAACTACAAATCTCATTAGTGTTTTATAAAAAAGGCACAACTCATTTTTCTTCAAAAAATTTATCTGTATTGATAATATTAACCATAACTGCTGTTTTAACGAGGCTGTGAGTTCAGTTCGTTGCTTCTGTATTGGTTAAACAAGAAGATTTCTTAGATAATTTTTACAATCTGCGTTAGCAACTGCATCTGATTTATTATAGATTATTAAAATATTTGTTTATAATACCTTCTTCAAAATGCATAATAGCTTGCAAGTAATTTGAAGATAACCCCCTTTACATGAGATTAACTAACTGTAACTTCTCCCGCTTCTTCTAGATGGCAAACTTTCCTAGGGATAAATTAACAGTCATCCCTAATGAAAGGATGGGCCTCAAACTACTGGACGAACTCCTCGACAGTCCAAAGAACTCGCCGACTTCCAACAGCCCCGAACGAGAACTGCCTCTCAAGAGTCCGTCTGACAAGCATTTCGTTCCTTTGGATCTGGCCATTCCAGACAACGATCTCCAGCCTTCTTCCTTGCCCCCGACGACCAACATCTTGAAGATATCGTCTGAACAACATCCCGATGGCAGTGGAACGAGGCTTTCCAAACCCCCCGTACCAGCACCCAGACCCAGCAAGGCCCTCTTGGCCAACCATCTGCAAGAAGTCCAGAGATCGTCATGCATGGAATTGCCAATCGAGATGGATCAACAGAATGGCAAGGTGGTCAACGGCATGGAAGCAAACGTGAGCAGTCTGACCAAACTGGAGATCTCCGATTCCAGTGCCTTTTTCTGTTCTGCTGACGCCGAAGAGCATGGCTCCAGAGCAACTCCACAAGATAACTGGCTGATTGAAGTACCCAATAACTTTCCCGATAGAGAAGAAGAGCAGAAGGCCAAACAGAACGACCAATCTCGCATTTATGAAAACATAAAACCGGCAGATTACCACTATTTGAGAACGCAAACAACTGTCTCTTCGAGTGGCTTCAATTCTCACACGTTGCCCAAGACCACAACTACTGCCAACTCTTTGGAAGTTGTCCAGCCTAGAAATGGTTCTTCCCGAGCTTACGAAAAGAAGTTCCCTGTCATGGGAGTGTCCAGTACCTTGACAAAGAAAGCCAACGGTTTCGCTCCAAGCGACGTCGACATATTGCCATCTCTGTATGCGTCTTACAAAGTTCAGAATGGATTTAGCAAAGAAGTGCCTTCCGATTTAGAAAACAAATCGCCAGAATTCAAAAAGCTATGGATCTCCCGCCCAGAAAAGTTGACCTTCCAAGACAAGATCAGGAAGTTCTCTCTGCAAGCTGGCGAAGATGATCTTCCAAAGGACAGAGTGAAAAACTCTAGGGCCCAAAGAGAGATTGAGAGCAAATTCAGTGAGGCCCAAAAAAGAGCAGCCCAGAAGGCCTCTTCTGAAACTTAAGAATGTATACTTCTAAAAATTCTAGTTCTCTTCGAGTTCTAGGAACTTAAACGAACTTATTTTGTACTGACTGTTCTTATTTGGCAAATGATAGCGCAAACAGAAAAACTTTGACTATCCAAAATATTTTTCGAAATAGAAAAATTATTGCTAAAGGATTAAGAAAAGAGAGAGCTGGTTCTCAAAATTTTTCAGATAACATGAAATGTTTGACGAATGTGAATTGTATACTTACCAATAGAAGATTTGCTTAATTTATATAAGTTCATCATTCGTTTTTTTATGTAATTTAAGTATGCATTTTTTGATGATAAAATATTGTTTTATGGTAGTTATAAATGTGTACCATTTTATAAAAATGATTTTATTGATTCCATGGATGAGTCAAATTGGTAAATCGCATTTTTTTTTTCTTCATTAAAAATACCAAGAAAGAATGTGAAACGTCTTAAGAATTTTTCCATTTATCTTGTTATTTATGTTAGAAATACTATATGAAAGTGTTTTTTATGAATGCTTTTTTTTTAAATCATGAAAAAATGTAAATATTAAAATTTAGCTTAAATAATTGAATTAATTATATCTCTTAAAAACGCAGTAAAAAGTAAAACGTAATTTGCCACTTTTATATTTAAAAATAATAATTCATAAATAATAAAGTTTTCTGTCTGTAATAGACGATTTTTATAAATAATTATTTAAAAAGAACTTGTTTTTTCTCCCTTTAAAAGTAAATGAAGAAATTTATAACAATAAATATCAAAGTTTGCATAAAATTTTTTGATTAAATTTAAAAAGGTTGTTATATTAAAAAGAATTTTTAGATTTCCATTTGGCATTTTTTCAAAAAAAAATCTTATGAATAATTCAACTCAATTATACATTGGTTCACTAATTATACATCTAAAAATTAGAAAAGAGTTAAAATTTTTTTTTTTACTATTATGAATTTATTAAATTTTTTTTTCTTTCTTTGATGATTTGTTTACGTTTTATTTAACACACAGAGCCGGTCTCTGTGTTTGTGTTATTTCAGTTTTTGTAAAGTAGTGTCTTTTTTTTTGAAATTATAAGCGTGTGCACTTCACAAATCACAGAATCATTATTTTCTGGTTGACATAATTTAAGAAAATATGTTTATTTTTTTGTATTCTTTAAAATAAACTGTAGTCTTTTCTTTTATAACTGAACATTTTTACTTTCTTTGTAGGAATTTTCAACAAATATCATTTTTAATTAAAAAAAAAATCTGTTATTTGTTCATCTGAAATAATAAAATTTCAGTAAGAGTTTTTGAATATATATTCTTTTTGAAATAATTTTTATACAAGTAGATTTGGAAGAATTGTATACTGTTGTAAATTGAATAAATATTTTCAATTTAGACTTTTATATATATATTTTTTTAAACTTTCTTTTTGATCAGGATAAAATTTTGCCTGAAAACATATTTGGAAATGAGTGCTACCATTTCATTATATTTCAAAAAAGAATTTTATGCACTGTAAGCATGGAATTGAAGACACTTGCCCTAGATGTGATATTTTTGAGATTTAGAAAAAAAACATTAGCAATGTATGGGTCTTTCTTTTATATAATATACATACCCTAACGTGCCTTAATCAATTGTAAATTGTTATAGAAAAGGTTCATGACTTGATGTAATATAGATATAACCCCCATTTCAAATAATTTATATATATATAGCCCCCTAATTAATTTTTAATTATATTTCAATAAATCATCATTTTTTGAAGGGTTAATTTAATAATATTGATTATGTTTTTCTTATAATATTCAATATAGTTTCATTTGATATTTGGGCTAGCTTTTTTATGGGTTGATAATTGTCAATTTTCATACAAGCTCAAATGCATTTAAATTTTGAGTAATTATTACCATGATATAATTTAGTGTGTATTTAATTCTTAGATATTGTAACTTTTGTGTACTAAAAGTGCGTTGGTGCTGCAATATGTGTGTAAAGAATTAATTTAAACTGTTCTTTATTTTTTATTTGTAGTGTATGTTTTTTGAAATCTGTATTTATCACCTTAACATGGGGTGTACTTAATTTTAATGAGGCAACTAAAGTGAGTCTGTGATTGGATTGGTTAATAAAAAGTGTTTAAAACTCATACGAATTGTTTTATTGAGTTACTAATTTGTAAATCGTATATTTTTTTTTATTCTTCTTCTTTATTTGTTTACATTTTGTGTTAACATTCAAAGTGTTGTATATTGCTTTCAAGAAAGCTTTTCTTATTTTAAAAAAATGTTTTAGTATGCTAGAACATACTAAAACGCTGTTTTAGCAAACCAAAACATATCGTTACCCTATAGATGATACGTTCTTAAAAATTAAGCATGAAAACAACTGCACGAAAACTTTTTTAAGATTTATAATCCGAATGGATAATGTATATAATAGATAATGTAAAATAAAAAAAGTTTTTTGATGACGAAATCATTCTTCCTCTTCTGGCGTAGTAGGTGTAGATCACTGAGATTGATGTAACAAAAATTGGGGGGCAACGGGCGTACCTGTTAACGGAGTTCCAAGGGGGTTTTAAGAACCACAATACCTCCACATCTTAAATTAGTTAGAAAATTAGCATTAAATGTATTTGCTTCAATTATAGAATATTAATAAAGAAAAGAAAAAACAATTTAAAATTTTGGAAAAACATCTCTTGCTTGAGAACAATTAAAGCAAGAGATTGAAAAAGTTAAAGGTACAATTAGGAGTCCGTTGACGATGCCCCCAAAAAAGATTTAAGATTCAAACTAAAATTAAAATTTAAAGCTAAGAAAAAACAAAATAAAGTAGTTAAGATAAAATAAAATGAACAAAAGTACATAAAAACATTACAAACAAAACAATCATTTGTTGACTGGCTTGCCGGCAGATGGCGCCATCAGTCCGTTGAAACATGGTAAAAACTGAGCCGAAGATGGGAAAAATACATTTTTATTAGATAGAAAAACTTTGGTGTGATGTGAAAGTGAGCAGTTTAAAAGTATCTGAAAAATAAAAGTGACGATTAACAGTGAGACAATGAAAAATTTAAAGTAAAGTAAGGTTCGAATTTGGATAACAAAATAACAAGCTTGAAGAAATATGAACAATAGCTTCTTCTTTTAAGAAAACAAATAGATTTTCAAAATTATTAACGATTTTGAAATAAATTTGCTATCAACGGAAGGTTTAGCTAACTAACCAACTCACTGGCTCTAAAAATAAACAAACAAAAAAGCAAAATTCGTATTAGACCGGGACCTGGATGATTTCAAAAAAATCAACAATTTCATACCAGTTTGAGGGCAGGGGACGGAAAAAATATAAAAATTCAGAATACCGCATGCATAAATATCATTTTATTAAAAACTAGCAGAAACCAGGCATACGTTGACCTCTAAAAAAAAAAGGACATTGTAGAAAATAACATATCTCGAACGTATTCTCCATGTTCCTATATACACTCAAGAGCCAAACCATTATGGCCACCTGTCAATAACGAGTTGGCCCACCTTTGGCACGCAGCACTCTTCAACCCGCCTTGGCATGGATTAATACCACCACTTAATACCAGATAAATACCACTTCCACCTGATCACGTATCTTCCACGTCATCCAGGCGAGTTCATTGCAAAATGTAGGGGTGGTCATAATGGTTTGGCTCTTGAGTGTATGTGCATACTCATTTTCATCCATATTGTTTGCCCGGTACATAAGAGGAAATGTTGCAACCCCATCTGGTGGCGAGTAACAATAAAATGGATAGAGCGAACCCTATTTTTCATATTTGAATACATATTATTACCCATTTTCATAGCGATTGGTGGAATGGTATAGAAATTGATAGACTGCAACATCATCTAATGGCGACTTACAATAAAGGGGGTTTCATAAAAATATTTTCCACGTTTTGTCAAACACACGCAAAAAATTTCGTCAAAATCGGTCCAACGGTATAGGGGAGTTCAGTGACAAATACATGTACAAAAGAATTATGAAATTAAAATTTGCAAATTTTTAATACATCACTCATATTTGGCGATGTTAATCAGTGAAACAGGTTGACTACCGCATATAGTGGCATGTGATTAATTATTGAGCAACCAGTGTAGAGAGTCCATTTGTGATCAATAACGAGCTGTGATCAATAACACTGATTATGAATAGGAGGAACAAGCCATTGTTAACAGACAATACGATTAGAAATTTAAAAATTGATTCTACCTATGATAGAAATTTTGACGACAGAAATTATGACTTATATATCTCATTTCAATTATCACAGACCTGTATTTAATAATCGTTGTTTAAGACATGAACAAATATTTACATTTGTAAATTTGTAGTTCGTTATTTCTTTTTTAACTTGCTTTATTTGTATCTGAGAATAGATACATTTTTCACAAATATTGGAGGCTGTGACAATAACCTCATAAAATTATTGATCTTGACCATACCATAACAATATTACTGATTTACCGTAGCGTCATATTATTGATAATATTTTCCCACGATACTTCTTTTACGAAAATCCTTATGAGCAAAAGTAATTCTTAATAGAAATAAATTTTAAAAGATCAAATTTGTTGTTAATATAAATTTCGTAATAATAATTTCAATAATAATAATAATTTCGTACAGATTAGCTTAATTAACTTAATTGCTGTAAAACAGATAGCAAAGAATAAATAAAATTATTTGCTTAATTTTTTGTTAGGCCTTTAAGCAATTATTTTGACATTTACAAACCTCAATTTTATATTTCAAATTTTTTCAAATCCAAAAATTAATTTAAATATTTTATAAAATTAATGAACTGGTATGCTGACGAGGAAGGTACTTTTGCTCTAGCCGTTCGCCAATCTCACGAAAATCATATTCTTCGTTTTGATGAAGACACAACAAACCAGCAAATACAGACAATTTCGAAAATAAAAAGATTCATTTTCATTAAATGAACAGCTCTAATTTCATTAAAATTAATTACCCCCCCCCTAAACTTAAGCAATCTAAACTAGAAGAATAAAAACGTGCTTTAATTAACGATATTTAGCGACGGAAATCGAAATGTTCTTACGTTTTTTGCAAGATTAACGGATCTGTATGTAAGCTAACTTCTGTAATTTAGTTTAAAAAGTTGTAAGGTTTTTTTTTTTAATACGCGAAAATATATGGGGCATATAATACACAATTTTTGGTACTTACGTATTAACGGTACCTTGGCGACAGTTGCGCCAATAAAGAGCACACGCGCCAACCGCAGCTACAGATTTGGCGGTTTTTAAGTGGCGCCAATCTATTCTATTGGTTTGGTAACCTTAGTAGCTGTTAGATTGGCGACATTTAAAAACCGCCAAGTCTGTCGCCAAGGTACCGTTAATACGTAAGTACCCAATTTTTTAGTGGTTCGGAATCCATTTTAAGCCATAGGTCCCGGTCGCATATGACTGTTGAGCGTTGGGCGTAGAGCTGATAACCTTGCCCCGTAAAACGAAAAACATCTCTCGTCTCGAAATCTATTACTAGGTAGACGGCCTTGGCCCACACTGGGCTGTTGCGTCAATGATGATAATATACAATTATTAAATTTACGGGATATTCAATTATTAAATTTATTTCTCATGAAATTATGGGACATTGTTCTGGGATGAGAAGATGTATCTTTTGTGTATCAATTTTGAAAAAATATTAAATAACTTTCACGAACTTTTTTATAAATAATAGTGATTTTTATATACATCCTTTAAATTTTTTTCACGAGCATTTTTCATAAAATCGTATGGAATTCTGTAATTTTTTATTTTTAACATTGCTGTTATTAGTTTTGTTCTAACATTAAATTCCAAATTTAGCATAGTAAACTAAAAATCTTCGTTCAAAATTTGGGGATTTTCAAGATATTTACAAACTTCTGTTAAAAAAATTATTCTTTCTTGAAAAATACTTTTCATATTTTTTTTTTTGCAATATATCCATAATTTTATAGGTAAGTTGTGCATGTTTTCGATATGTTTTCCCTATTTTTATGGTATTTTAATAAAATTTATAATATCATTAATTACTATATTTAACATATATATTAACAAATAACACATTAAATTAGTATTTTAATTTATAAATACATTTTACATTTAGAGTCAAAATATTTTTAATATTAATAATTAATTTTAATTACTTGTTAGATTCAATTAATGATAATTATAACATGCATTGTTTTAACGAAAGATTTAAGTAATTTATTTTTTTAATGACTGTTTTTTACATTAGATGATTAACTATTTCATAAATTTTTAGAAATCTTTTAATTTTGTAAATGTTCACTAGATGGCGCCACAAAGAATTGTTGTTTCTAAGCTCTAAAATAAGATACCAATAATTTTATCACATCAAACCCTCACGAAATTTTTATTTCTTTCATATTTTCGGGCAAAATTTGGTATTACAAAGAAAACTTATAGAATAAATTTCATCAATTATTAAGTACTTGTTTCTGATAATTTGCCGACTAAATAAAAAAAAAAAATTAAGCTAATTTTTTTTTTTATAAAGCTTAGAATGATTATTTTTATATTAACAAAAAATGAAACTGATATTAATAGAGAATGCAAAGTAATATTTTGCTTTTTCAGAACTTGTTTATTGGAATAACAATTTTAGTAAGCTAATTAAATATAAATCTTTTATGTAAGTTCAGAAACATATGCATTCATTTTGATCGATTGACTTACGAATTTTGTATATTAAAAAAAGTATCGAATGTATTGAATATTGTTAAACTATTGATCAGAGTAATTTTCTTTTTAGATTTTAAATTTCAAACTATTTATACAGATAATTTATAAGGTTTGTATACGTATTGTTCTTTCCAAATGCGGACATTTTGATCTGAAATCATTGCCAAGCAAATAGCAGATTCAACGCACATGGAGTTTACTAGACTGCACCCATATTTATCCACCTGGGTTTAAAGTGATCACCCAGAAAAAGCAGCATTTGGGAATTCGCACCCTTCTTAGTCCCATCTTCCTCGAGCCAGCGGTACATTTTGGCTTCGCTTGTTGGATTTTGAACTCCAGTTTGGAAACCTAAAGAGCTATTTACCAGGACATCTGCAAATCATCAAGCCCAGTGGTCCTGCATTGTATCAATTTGTATACCGTTCAACCCACCGCTATAAAAACTGGTAATAATATGTATTCGAGTACGGAAAATAGGTTCGTGCTATCCACTTTTTGTTACTCGCCACCAGAGGGTGCTGCAGCATTTCATCTTAAATTCCGTTCAAACGATATCCATGAAAATGAGTATGCACATATATTGGAACATGGAGGCATTTCGCAATGTGTAATTTTCTACAATGCATTTTTTATGCTGGCAGGACAATGTATGCCGGGTTCTGCTAGTGTATATATAATTCTTGTCTTTTGAGATAAGGCATACATACACACACACACACACACACACACACACACACACACACACACTATATATATATACATATATATATAATATGAATTGGGACGCAGTGACTGTTTCCAATACTAGGAGACGATGGCGGTTATGACAACGTGTAAAACTTTCTCGCATCGATAGTCAAGCTATTAGTTGAGGGTTTCCGGGCTTTCTTCCATACAACACGCAAATGTGGAATAATAACTGTTTAAAGTCCTCCCTTTATCGACAGTTGGTAGACTGATTGTGGCATACATAAAGGCAGTGTTCACCAAAAAGTAAATTTTTTATTTAAAGAAAAATTCTTCTTTTTCATAAATATATGTATACACCTGTGGGCTTGACTTCAACTGGGCTTGAAGATTTGCAGATCTCTTGGTAAATAGCACTTTATGTTTTCAAACCAGAGTTCAAAATCCAACATCTAAACCCCTATCACTGGCTCGAAGAAGATGGGACTAAGGAGGGTGCGAATTCCCAAATGCTACTTATCTGGATGTTCATTCTAAACCCAGGTGAACAAATATGGGTGCAGTTTAGCAGATTCCATGCGCTCTGAATCTGCTATTTGAATGGCAATGATCTGAGGTCAAAAAGTCAGGCATTTGTAAAGAACAACATGTCTAAAATATAAGTCATATGGACCAAGGGAAATAAAGGCTCCAACTGGATAGAATAATTCGTAATCCATAGCCACGAAAAATTCGAATCAAAACAAGTTTCAAGTTTTATTAAAAATAGGTTTTCAAGTTCTGTTACATAAATATACTGCAGAATTAATCATGTTTAAACCTCTGAAGATTCAAGTTAACTGCGCAATATCTGTAAAACTTTTTGATTTTTTTCTGCTTCTCAAAAACATTAATCTTCTCACTGGTTGTCACGCCGAAGAAAGGGGAGACCTGTTACATTTCAGGAAATTGCTCACTGACTCGACACACAGACCCACCGACCTCCTTTCCAGTAACAAAAATAAACAAAAATCTTCACACTCGCTATTTTAGAATCACTTCCCACCGCCCAAAAACAAAACCATCGAGACGGGAAAGAAGTAAAAAAAAAAAAGTAAAAGGTCTACACACGTTAAACAGTGGAAGGCAAGACGTACGGAAATGCTCAGCGGAGGGTTGTGGTGTTTGAAATCCAAACAAGAAAAAAAAAAAAAAAAAAAAAGAAAATCCGCCGAAATCCAAATCCGTCTTCCTCACTTAAGGGATGTCACTTTTAGACTCGGCTCTTGTTTGTCCTGGCTTTTCGAGTTGATTTATTGTGTCGCTCTGTCAAACTCAGAGCGGAGCAAAACAAGCCTCGCCGAATCCGAGGAATGAATGTCAGGTGCTTAGCCCTGCTCAGATGGATGTAGGTTGGCGGAGAGATATCATCTGCACCCCAATGGCATTTATGGACCTGCGAGTGAAATACTCGACTTTTTACGAGGGTTTTTTATAAGTAGTGGCAATTTATTTCAAATTTCGTAGTTTTCTGAACTGATTTTTTTAGAGCATTTCTGCAAAAAATTAGTTCCTGGAAAAAAAGATAAATAAAATAAAATAAAAAATAAAAAAAACGATAGAAATAAAAAAAAATAGATGTTTGATGTTTTCACCATGACATAGGGCAAATTTATTAAGGGTTCTTTACTCATTTTAAAGGCTGGGGCCTGATGGTCGAATGACTAGCGCTCTGACGCTTGGTACCACGGGTTTCGGCGGTGCGAGTTACGGCGGGCCATGGATGTTTGTAATGGTTCAGAATCCACTTTACAGGTGCCCCCTGGGTAGTACTAAATGAGTAACAGTGGTGCAGATCTTTCTTATGACGTGATATTGTCAGCTGCATTAGAACTACATATTTATGAAATTATGGTAATTGTTCATTTCATTTTTTTGTAAAGGAATATCGCAGTTAATTTGCTTTTTAAAATCTATACTAGTCTTTGGCTGCTTTATCTCAAAAAAAAAGAATTATACATATACCTGTTTCTCTGTCTCTCGCAGATGCTTGGTAAATAGCACTCTAAGTTTCCACCGAACCACTGGCGCGAGGAGGATGGAACTAAGGAGGGTGCGAATTCTTAAATACTGCTTTTCTGGGTGTACGTTCTAAATCCAGATGGATAAATATGGGTGCAGTTTAGTAGACTCCATGTGCGTTGACTTTACTATTTGAGTGACAATGATCTCAGATTAAAATGTTCGGCATCTGTAAAGAACAACATATATAATATACAAAGTAAATAAAGACTCAAACTGGATACAGTAATGCGCACTCTATAGCTATCAAAAATTCAAGTGAAAAAGAAAAAAGGTTTTCAAGTTTTGTTACATAAATATACTGCAGAATTTATTATTTTTAAACATTTGGAACATTCAAGATAGCTGCGCAATATCTGCAAAACGTTTTGATTTTTTTTTTTTTTTTTTTTTTTTTGCTTCTCAAAATCATTTAATCTTCTCACTGGTTGTCACTGAAGCCGAAGGAAGGGGAGACCTGTTACATTTCGGGAAATTGCTTGTTGACTCGACACACAGACCCACCGACCTCCTTTCCCGAAACAAAAATAAACAAAAATCTTCACACTCGCTATTTTAGAATCACTTCTTCACCGCCCAAAAGCAAAACCATCAAGACGGGGAACAAAAAAAAAAGTAAAAAGTCTACAAGTTAAAAAAATTCTACACGTTAAACAGTGGAAAGGCAAGACGCACGGAAATGTTCGGCGAAGGGTTGTGGAGTTTGAAATCCAAACAAGAAAAAAAGAATCCGACGAAATCCAAATCCGTCTTCCTCACTTAAGGGGTGTCACTTTTAGACTCGGTTCTTGTTTGTCCTGGCTTTTCGAGTTGATTTATTGTGTCGCTCTGTCAAACTCAGAGCAGAGCAAAACAAGCCACGCCGAATCCGAGGAATGAATGTCAGGTGCTCAACCCTGCTCAGATGGATGTAGGTTGGCGGAAAGATATCATATGCACCCCCAGTGACATTTATGGACCTGCGAGTAAGATACTCGGCTGTTTGGGAGGGTTTTTTTATGAGTAGGGGTAATTTATTTCGAATTTCTTAGTTTTCTGAACTGATTTTTTTTAGAGAAGTTCTGCAAAAAATTAGTCCGTGAAAAAAATAAATAAAATGAAAATAAAGAGATAAATAGAATGGATGCTTCATGTTTTCATCACGTCTGAGAGACAAAGTTTTTACGGGACTCTTCAATTCTCCATTTTAAAGGCATAAAATAAATCAGTTTGTAGTTCTGTAGTGTGCAAGTTGGGCAACCAGCTTGTAACTAAATGTGTTTGGGTTGAGATACTTGAGGCACAGGTTGGAATACTCACATCTTTATTGGCACACGCACAAACACCACACACATACAATTAAAGACATACACTATTTAACCCATTTAAAGACAAATTATTATAGATTCGGGGAATGATTCCACTTCTAAGCATAAAACCCTCGGCTATGCGCCGGGATGCACTAAGTATATTTCCTCTCGGGATGAGAGACTAGAAAATAAACATTTCCCAGCAGGAGCTCAGGTTCAGCTGTACCTCCTCTCGAGTGAGACTCTCGATGCCGACTGACAATTCTTCCTGAAAACCGAAGGGAGTGTTATTGTCAGTGTGCAGCACGGTTAAAAGTTATTATAAGATAAATAAGAGAGTAGAATAGTAGTAGTTATATCACTCTTATCATAAGTTTAACAACAGTTGTCCTATTAGTGATTTCATGTTTGTTTTTTGATTTGATGTACTCGGATAAGCGTAGGGTGAGAGAAATATGCTAATATAAAACTTAACTATCTTCATTTACAATAAACTAACAGCTCGCAAGCATCTTATTATTTTTTAAAGAACATAATATAAATAATCCTTACTTTAACGAAGCTTAGTTAATGATGTAATTTAAGATTTTTTTAGTTAAATATAGTGTAATTCTGTATATTTCTTACATGGTCGTGTCTAACAATTTAATACAATTAATTTTCTATTTAAGAATGAACTTAAATAATGAAAATTTCGTACTTTTCCGTAAACCTGCTCCATTTTACACAAAAACAAAAAAATACTGCCAAAGTTTCGCCAACCATATGTAACGAGTCGCAATGTTTGGCGTGATTCATGGTAAATATTCTGTGAGCTTGGACATATTTTATCTGACATTCCACTAATGGGAATATACCAGAAGTTTTATATTGCCACTTAAAAACTGTCCTGAAATGTAATTTGTAAGTCTCGAAGTTAGCTTTTCAAAATGGATTTTATTGCTGTTATTTTATCAATAAATTGTTTTCGTTCTTGGAAAGTGACGCCATGGACCTCTAGCCATCCCAACACATGGTATAAAATAATAGACAGTACATAGCGGTCTTTATTCTATCGCTATTATCAGCGAAATTATCATGCCTGTGATAAATTTAATAAAGTTCTTTAAGTAGTATCCATGATTACATTGTGGCATTGATTGTTAGAACTTCAAGATTCTGAATTGATATAACTGGGTAGGAGCCTGACATATGACATTGAACAGTTCTGGTCATGGCATGCCAAATGACTAAGCTTAAAAATTCCGTATTTCTTTCATAATAAGGCCTCTGCTATCGACAAGAGTTCTTCTCATGGCAGGATGTCTATAACAGTGGTAATAGCTCCACACGTTGTCACTGAGTCACGAATTAAGCAGTTGGGTTGTTTCATATATATGTAGATTTGGCCGCTTGGAAAAGATGCATCCCGACCGAAACCCCAATTTATGTAGAGTTACACCGGTTTCAACAGATGCATCCCGGCCGAAACCCCAATTTATGTAGAGTTACACCGGTTTCAACAGATGCATCCCGGCCGAAACCCCAATTTATGTAGAGTTACACCGGTTTCAACAGATTCATCCCGGCCGAAACCCCAGTTTATGTAGAGGTTACACCGATTTCAGACACAATAAATCCTGGTTTCTTTAAACCCCATTTAATTGGTTCTATAATTTACAATGGTTTTACATTAACAATTAATTAAAGGGACAGCCCGTCCCCATTCTCTGTAGAGTTGACACCGTCCCATCTGTTTCTTCCAGCTAGTGTTCTCCTCTTCTTTCTTCATCTACCGGGGATCTTGCCCCTTCTCGTGTCAGAGTTCAAAGTTCAAGACACCCCACGTTGTAAAACTCTGTCAAAGTCGTATGTAGAGTTACACCGGTTTCCAACAGACTTGAAAGTGGAATTTATCAAACACGAAGAACCCCAGTTGCTACGTCACACCGGTTCTCAAATCAGATGCATTTCTCCGGCCCTGAAACCCCAATTTATGTGATGGAAGTTACACCGGTTTCAACAGATGCGTCCCGGCCGAAACCCCAATTTATGTAGAGTTACACCGGTTTCAAACCCGATGCACAGCTCAGTATTCCGCCGAAACCCCTTTATAAGCGAAGCTCTACACTTTAGGTTTAAAGTACCTGATGCATTCTGACTAGAAACCCCAGTATTTGAAAGAGTTACACCGGTTTCAACAGATGCATCCCGGCCGAACCTACAGTTTTGCAGTGGGTGTCTAGGGGATTCGACAGACGCAATAAAAGTCCTGCGTTTCTTTAAAGACAGCCATTTAATTGGTTCTATAATTTACAATGATATTTACATTAACAATTAATTAATTCAGCATGGTACGCCGCTAAATATCAATGTCCATGCGTGCTTGACGCAGCCTCCCAAACGGCTTTAGCTAGACTTGGCCAGCTAGCGTTCTCCTCTTCCTTCTTCATCTACGGGGATCTTCTCCCCTCATTCTCGTGGGGTCAGAGTTCAACTGTTCAAGACACCCCAGTTGTAAATTGAGCTCTGATTAAAGACTTGGTTTAGGTGTCGCTATCTGGTGATTACCAGAAAAATAAATCCCCCATATATATATATTAAAAACGACATATTTGAGCTTCTTTTTCTACCCTCTTGTAATAAAGAATGTTTTTAATTTAATTCAGTTCAATTTCAAGAGAACAATTTTGGGGAAAAAAATTATATCTGTAGTCATTTTGACAAAGACACACACACCACGATTTAACAAAATAAAAATCAAATCCCGTAATACTTATCTTTAAGAAAAGAATAAATTTTAAAGAAAAAAAAGGCAGGGGAAAATTATATTTAGAAAATTACACATATTTCTATTAGCGTTCAAACAGCTACGTAGAAACGAAACATTTTATGCAAATTGAAACATTGTCACTTTAAAGCTTAAGAAAATGTTAACTAGTTGAAAGACATGATATAAATGACATATATAAATGACGGATAAAGATAGATAGTTGTTTTTTATTTTGAAAAAAAAAAAAAGAAAAACTTGTAAGACTAAAACGACACAAAGTTGAAATATCCAATGCCATCCAAAAATAAATTTCACTCAAGCGGTTTCTCAGTATTACGTAACTTCAGTAAAGGTTTAACTTGTATAGATTCTTTTTCACATGAATAACGTTTTTTATTTCATTATTCTATTCAGTGCAGACGCATAAGAGGAATAAAATGTTACCCAAATATTTTACATAAAATTATTCTTATCGCTATTTTATACGCAATAGAGAATACTGTGAAATTCTGATCACAAAACGTGGTTTTACAAAACATTCATGCACAAAACATATAATTATTAATATTGAGGCAACTGTTTATTTTTTTAAGTGAAATAAATTATTAGTTTTTGTTGTTGAAAAACAACATTTACAAAACATTATAGAAATTTATGGAATAAATTCCCGACCAGGGGTTCATTGGCAATGTGCGCCGCAATTAGGACAGAGGCTCAATCCGCTGACGGTTTTAACGGACGTCCTACGGTAACTAACGTACGGTATGCAAAAACTCTCTATTATTTCTGAAAAAGGAGACTACTACTACTACTACTACACCACAACATCACTGTGCCCAAAGCTGAGTTGCCCCTATACAGTTTGGGAATAATGTGGGTGAGAAGTCTGATTGGCCTCTGTGGCGAGATCTACGGTTTAAAGCGGATTCCGAACAACTACAAACATCCATGGCACCACCGGGACTCGGACCAGAAACCTGTGAAACCGAGTGCCAAAGTGCTATACACTCGGTCATTCGGGTTCCTCGTGAGTCGGACTACCTGGTGGAAGTTTTCCGGTTTTCTCCCGTACGATACGCAAATGTCGGGTAGTTCCTCCCCCTAAAAGTATTCCCGGAAGGCACTGCCCTCCTTCTTCAGCGACACGGAGCCAAGTCAGACTTCTATGTACGGGTGTTCCATCACAACAGAAGCTGCCCACTTTCCCTCCATACATGAATTGACTACTCAAGGGATGTCCTTCCCGCACTGCAGGACACTAAGAATTAGACACACAAGCAATAGATTAAATCGTTTTCGTTTTAAGAGAAGAAGTATAAACCGATGCTGTTGAAGAACACAGATTCCCTTAGAGCATTTTTAAAGGGAATTATTTCGAATTTGTGCAAATGACAGTGTTGGCGAATGATAGATTTCAGGAAGTTCGATTCTTAACATGAAACACTTTGTCACTATTTCAACCAAGTCTATTCGTATGTGAAGGCAGTGACAACAATGCAACGTCATAAGTGACTATTTAATTTCAATCGATACACATCATTAAGAATAGCGCTGGTTACACTGAATTACAAATTGTGATAAATAGAAAATTGACTGGGCCCCAACATGTATCGTGAAAATAAAATCCAATTCAAAAATTTCTTGTCAAATGTCCAATTCTTTGTCAATTGTTTTTACAGAATTCAGAGAAATTATCTAAGTTTTTTATTTATTTTCTGCTTTGTTAGAAAGGAAAAAAATATATATGATTAAAATAAGAACTAAAAAGAAATATACATAGCTATTTTTTACCATATTTGGTGCTGCCATCTACATGTAATTAACCGAAATAAATTTCACCATAAAAGAAAAGTGAAGCAGTTTTAGCCGCTTAGGTTCTAGTTCTTTTTTCAGTTACAAAGAATACTCCTAATTACTTTCGCTGCGTAAAATGTTGCAAATTTATGTTATTAAGTCCTCTTCAGAAAATTTAAAAAAATATCTGAAGGTATAAACAGCCTTTTTTTTTTGTTTTTGTTTATGTTCATCATATATTGAATAATATTTCCAAAATTCATATATCTATACCTCAAATGTCCGACTCTTGGCTTATTGGTAACTTGCGCTGTTAGTGAGTATTTGGGCTGAGGTTTCCTCGTTTAAACGAGGCAAGCATTAGGGCTGAGGTTTCATCCACTGGCGGCATTGTTATAGATACTGTTTCAAAAACAAGGAGACTCGAGGGGGTTGGTGTTGTTCAGCATATTGCCTCGTTTAGTCAAATTATCTGGTGGGAGTTTTTGCGGGTTTTACTCCCATACAATATGCACATGCGGAATGATTCTACCCTAAACGTCCTCCCGGAAGGCATTGCCCTCTTTCTTCAGCGTCGCTGAGCGATGTTAGCCTTCTATCCAAGGGTGCTTCATCACAACAGAAGATGCCCTATTTCCCACCATTCATGAGTAGACTACTTATGGGGTGTCCGTTCCGCGGAGCAGGACACCGAGGATTAGTCACAAGAATAACACTCATCAACTCATTTACTCATGAACAATGGGACTGTGAAATACTTAGGAGTTTCCGAGGTCTCTCCCACACAACACATTAATGAGGAGCAGTTACCCCAGAAAGTTTTCTAAGAAGACAATAATCCCTATTTTGGTAATGATCCTGGCACACATCGTAGAACATCACATCATTTTAACTGGCATTTGACGTGGCATACGAATATTTCTCATTGATTAAATATTGAAATCATACATACTGTGCTATTTCCTTTGACTCGTATTTAACATGAAGAAAAGTTATAAATAAAACGACATGTGTGTTTACGCCAGAAAATTATTCCATAAAGAGAATAATTAATAAACAATTAATTCATCAAAAGAAACAAATTTAATTATCTTCTTTTTCTTCTTCACTGGCTCAATAGCCCCAAGGTAGGCCAAGGTCTTCTGCCACCTTGAATCCACCTTAAATCGTAGGTCCCGGTCTATTATGACTGTTAGGCATAGAACTGACAATCCTACCCTAAAAGAAAACATTTCCTGTCTCGAAATTCTGCCAGTAGACAGGCGGCAGAAGTTACACGTTGAATTAACCATTACTATTTTAATTTTTAATAAAGAATTCATCTGCATGCATCCAAATTAAAACAGGGCCAAGTTTGTCGCCAAAGCTGAGATATTTTTTGCGGAAGAAAAAAATATTTATGAACAGAAAAATATTAGAAAATACAATTTACAATAAATTTGATAATTTGATTAGCAAAATAAAGAAAAAAAGTGAAATAAAAATTGTCTTACTATCAACAACTAAAAAAAAAAAAAATGTAATGGCATAAAAAAAAAATGTAATGGCATATAATTACATAATATCATAATATGTTCAATAAAAACAGATATACAATTACATTACAGATATACAATTACAATTACATTACATATATACAGATTACAATTACATTACAGATATACAATTACAATTACATTACAGATATACAATTACAATTACATTACAGATATACAATTACAATTACATTACAAATATACAATTACATTACAAATATACAATTAAATTACAAATATTATTACAATTAAATTACAAATATACAATTAAATTACAAATATTATTACAATTAAATTACAAATATACAATTACAAATATTATTACAATTACAATTACAAATATATTACAATTAAATTACAAATATACAAATTACAAAATATACAATTACAATTACAAATATACAATTACAAATTACAATTACAATTACAAAAATACAATTACAATTACAAATATACAATTACAATTACAAATATACAACAATTACAAATATAAATTACAAATATACAATTAAATTACAAATATACAATTAAATTACAAATATACAATTACAAATTACAATTACAAATATACAATTACAATTACAAATATACAATTACAATTACAAATATACAATTACAATTACAAATATACAATTACAAATATACAATTACAATTACAATTACAAATATACAATTACAATTAAATTACAAATATACAATTACAAATATACAATTACAAATATGCAATTACAATTACAAATATACAATTACAAATATACAAATATACAATTACAAATATACAATTACAATTACAAATATACAATTACAATTACAAATATACAATTACAATTACAAATATACAATTACATTAGAAATATGCAATTACAATCACATTACAAATATTATTACAATTAAATTACAAATATTATTACAATTAAATTACAAATATACAATTACAATTAAATTACAAATATACAATTACAATTAAATTACAAATATACAGTTACAATTAAATTACAAATATACAATTACAATTAAATTACAAATATACAATTACAATTAAATTACAAATATACAATTGCAAATATTATTACAAATATATTGGAAATATTATTACAAACATATTACCAATATTATTACAAACTATATTCAATAAAAAACGTAACTTCAGTTCATCTTTCGAGTACCACCACAAAACATGAATTATTGATGATTAGCAATTTGATTAGTATGGTAAATGGTTTAGTCGATTACTATTAAATAACTGCCTGTTTGACAGGTTTATTAAAAGTAGAAACAACTTCAAGAGCCATCAACAAGCATTATTTTGTTGACCCAACTTTCTTTTATAAGACCTTGAAAGAGACTTCGAAGGAAACATCAAGAAAGCAAACAAACAATTCCAAATTATAAATAAGTTCTTTTTCTTGACCGTAACGAGATAGCTGCCATTTGGTGCCCATAAAGAATAAAACAATAATAATAATAATAATAAATAAAACGAAATGTGAATGAAGAACTTAATTAAAACGAATACCATTAAAGACCCACTGACCCCAAGACCACTGTTAGAATGTCTCATCAATTAGCAACAGGCTACAAACGTCCTTTTATTTTAATTTTGGCAGAAGCCGCGTCGGAATTAAGATAGGCGTGTTGCCAATTGGGAGAGAGAGAAAAAAAGTAAGAAAAGAGGCTCGTTAGCAGCGAATTCGAGATGACGCCTCTAGTGCGTAGTGGAAGGTGAAAAAAAAAAAAAAAAAAAAGGATGTTTGTTACAGGTTATTCAAGTGGATAATCGTGGCTCGTGTGTGACAAAAAAGAAGTAAATGTTAATTACCTCGTTTGAAGTAAACAACTGTTGATGATTAAAGTCGTTAAGCTTTTTAATTTGTCAATGCAGTAAATAATAAATAATGTTGTTAAAAATAATTAGAGTGGTTTGTTCTTTTTAATCAGTTTTCTATTTATTTATTTCCAGAAAGGACGGTGACTGCGTAATTATTTGAAATTTTTCATTAAAAATTTTTTTTAATTGATTGATCTTTAAAATTCTATTTTCGAAAAATAATTTTAGTTGGTTTATGAGCAATATTCATGCGATATTCTTTTGTTTTCGTTTTTTTATGTGTGCAGAACAGAGAACTTTTGAAATATAACAAAGCCGTTTTTTTTGTACATGAATTTATTTTTCGAGTTTAAAGGAAAATATCAGTTTTTCTTTGAAAATTGCATGAAAAAGAGGTTTTTATTACTCTTTATGTTATTGATGAATTTTCTTTCAAGTTCTAAGAAAAACACTCAATGACAAAAATGTAAACAAGACAAACAATAAAATGGTTATGACAAATGTTTTTATAGATATAGAGGACTTGTACTAGCTATTTTATATATTTATGAGATTCATTACTGTCTTTAAAAAACTTAATTCACTAATCGTTAATTTTAAAAAATGCCAGCATTTTTGTATTTCATTAGTGTATTTTCAAAAGGAGTATAATATTAAAGAGTATTTTTTAAGAAAAAAAAATTCCCCCTGTCTCTCCTGAATCCTTCTGTCTTCATAAACATTAAGAGCGCCCCTGTTTCGTTCAGGAGAAATAGTCAGTAGGCCACGAGACTCTCACCCGAGAGCAAGTACAGCGCAACAGGTGCCGCAGCTGAGAAACGTTTAATACAGAGCAATCACATGTTTCTGTTGAGAAACGTTTAGTTCAAAGTCTCTCATCCCGAGAGGTAAATATATTTAACGCACCCTGCGTATAAATTGGTCTACAGACTCTCACTCGGAGAGGAAATATATTTCGCGCATTGAACGAGTACCTGAGAATCTTTAGTTTAGGCTTAGAAGTGGAATCTATCCACGAATCTATATCCGTCTTTAAATGTGTTAAGTATTGTATGTCTCTAATTGTATGTGTGTGTGTTTGTGCGTGTGTCAACTAAGTTGTGAGTTTTCCAACCTGTGCTTCAAACATCTCAACCCAACCACACCCAATTACAATCCAGAGCTGCACAACCCACAACACTACAATCTATTAAATTTGTAAACAAACAGCATTTAAATTAAATTAGTAAACAAACAACATTTAAATTAAATTAGTAAACAAACAACATTTAAATTAAATTAGTAAACAAACAGCATTTAAATTAAATTAGTAAACAAACAACATTTAAATTAAATTAGTAAACAAACAACATTTAAATTAAATTAGTAAACAAACAACATTTAAATTAAATTAGTAAACAATTTTAATTATTAATAATCACAAATATTCCGTTCATGAAAGACGGAGCGAGTGGCAGCCTGTTAAGTTTCTGAAATGAGAGAGTTGGAATGTTTTTCCTGTTCACTACTATTCTACAGGTACTGAGACAGGTGAAAATTAAAATACCAATACTAAGAATAAATAAATTTAGAGAAATTAAGCAAAGAATTGGTCTAGGTAATATATATATGTATATATATATGTTCCAATCCAGCTGGCAAACACTTAGACAGCTTGGTTTTGGATGCCTTAAGGCAAGCGCTGCACAGACGTTACCCACTTTGCATTACCCAGAGGGCGCGTGTCACGGACGCGGAGTAACAATGCCTTCGCAACGCTCTACCATCCTATTAGGATCGGGTCCTACGGTTTAAAGTGGATTTCGAACCACTACAAACATCCATGGCACCGCCGGGACTCGAACCCGAAACCTGTGGTACCGAGCGCCAGAGCGCTAGCCACTCGGCCATTCAGGCCCACTCTAGGTAATATATTTATTTGATTAAACTTTCCCAGTTACAGGATAAAGTATGTATTAGAAGTGCAATTTCAATTGTGGAATGGTGACTGTTGGGCTCGAGGAAGGGAGTCCCCAGATGACACCTTTCAAATTGTGATCGCTGTTGGTTGTGAGAAGTATGTACAGTAACATATAACCCTGGATGATGTTTAATCTGTTACATGTCAGCCATTTTAGTGACACATGAGTTCAGGTTTAAGTGCTCGGCCTAAAAATAACAACTATTTCGTTTAACAGAGTTTCAGTCGAATAATAATTGTTAATACTTTAGTAATTATTTATACTAATTGTAAAGAAAGGAGTCTATTGATAAACTTCATCTTCATCTTCATCATCTGGTGGGTCAAGACCGAGATAGAAGATGTTTTCTTTTTATGAGGTAGGGTTGTCAGCCTTACCACTGGAAGTCGTATTATACCGGGACCTACGGTTTAAAGTGAATTCTGAACTACAGCAAACATCCATATCCACCAAGGACTCTAACTCAAAACCTGTGGCACTGAGAGCCTGAGTGCTAGTCACTTTTCCATCCGGTTCTGTCTATTGACAATCCCGATATGAATGGATATTCATGAGATCATAAAAATATATTCATTTTTATGTGTGTATTATGGAAGATGTCATAAAATTCTTATTTGTATATTTGATACAAAATTCAATTTGTTTGTCACAAAAAAGGCTTGATTCCACTGGTGGTGAATCTCATTGTTATTGCTTTCAAAAATAATTGACTTAGTAATGACAATTTCTCTTCCACAAATAGATGCGGTCAGATGGCCAATGGCTAGCGATCTGACACCATAGGGTCCAGGTTCGAACTTTGGCGGTGGCATGGATGATTGTTAGTGGGTCGTAATCCACGTTAAACTATAGATCCCGGTCTAATTAGCCTAAAGTGCGCAAAAAATGACCGTAGAGCGACAGACCCTACCAAATCCACAAATAGACAGGTTGAGTTTTTATAAGAAGTGGGGCAGTTACCCTAGAATTTCTCTACAGAGTTATTACTTAACCCTATTCAGATCTAAAGAAAGAGGATGCCATATGAAAATAGTACCTGACATTATAAAGTTATTATCAACTTAGATGATTTACGGATCCTATATTGAAAAAGCAAATTTCTTCTCACCGAACAAACATTTGATCCCAACACTACTTTTTTATATACTAGACTATATAATTTTTTACATTACTACATTTTATACAGTAGACTACATTATTTTTTCCATTACTACATTTTATACACTAGACTACATTATTTTTTACATAGCTACATTTTATACACTAGATTACATTATTTTTTACATTACTAAATTTTATACACTAGATTACCTTATTTTTTACATTACTACGTTTTATACACCAGACTACATTATTTTATACACTAGGCTACATTTTTTTACATTATTTTTTACATTACTACATTTTATACACCAGGCTACATTACTTTATATACTAGGTTACATTTCTATTAGATTTACATTTATTAGATTTGAATTTTTATACTTAAATTTGATAAAACCAACATATATTTTAAAATTCATTCTGGGTTTTTAAAGAGTAATTCGGCTCCTTTTGTTTAAAACAAAAGTATTAATTTCTATTTATTAAGAAAAATAAAGTAATTTTAAAAACAGCTTCTTATTTTGAATAGTGGATTTTCGATTAATATTAGATGTATTCGGTTAATTGGTTTTTCCAGTTAAAGCAGCCTCTGTAATTATTCTTTTGTTTTTATGAATGAGAAAAAAACCCTTACAAAATAAAATAATAATAACAATAGCAGTAATTTTAGTTTAACAATAGAAATAATTAATGGAGTTAGGTTTCAATACAATCTAAAGTTCTTTGTCATAAGAATGAATATTCATAATTTGCAATGAAATAAAAATTGTTTAAAGATGCTTTCATAATTAAGTGAAACTCGTTAAATTTTTGTAGTGACTTTCTCAGAATTTAATTTAAAGAAGCATTTGCGTATTAAATGGAAGCGAAAAATTAAGAAGATTTTCAAAGGAATACATGGCTAACAAATCGTTTACAAAGAATCACATTGTAAGCCACGCGACTCATTAAAGAGTGTACTAAAGATGCAACAGCGCAACGAATGTCATTAAAATGCATAGATTAACATAAAAAGTTACGAATAGAATACCGAAAGAAGAAAAAAAACCTCAAGGATGAGTAGATTTGACAGCTGCTAGAGTGACATGGCGGGAGATTGATCAACTTTCATATCTTCCCTTCTTGATAGCGTTTATGGTTCTAAAAAGAGATGGCTATTATCTTTCAGGATTGCATTTTTATTTCTTGCAAACTTTTCAAGGCACGTTTCTTGTGCGTTCAGATTACACTGTGCGGATGATGTGGGAATAAAATTATCATCCTCCGCATCATCCATCAAACGCTAACAATGCCCGAAGGCTATCCGAGATTGGTTGAGTTTTATTGACGGAAGGAGTTGAACTTCTTGAAAACTGGTTAAACTTTGGAATATATTAAATAGTGTTTTATTAACCAACAATTTTATGAATCTTTGTTGGAATAATTTTAAGTAAACAAACTTTGTTGGCCTGTTGAAATTTCTTTCTTTATTTTTTATCCCACTTGATAGACAGTATGGGCCTGATGACCAAGTGACTAGCGCTTTGGCGCTCAGTGCCATAGATTTCGGGTTCGTGTCCCGGCAGTACCTGGTCTAATATGACAGTAGAGCGTTGTGCGCAGGGTTGACAATCCTATCCCGTAAAAACAAAACATCTCTTGTCTAGAAATCTGCCAGTAGGCAGACGGCCTTGGCCCACCATGGGGCTGTTGCGTCACTGATTATGATGATGATGGTAGACAGCAACATGTAGAGCAAGTTATAGACCCCGTGTGGTCTCATGTAAGGAGGGAAAGGGGGGCAGCTTCTGTTTTGATGGAGCACTCGTAAATAGAAGTCTGACTTGACACTTTGACGCCGAAGAAGGAGTGCAGTGTCTTCCAGAAGGACTTTTAGGGGAAACTACACCGGCTGTGCGCATCGTATTGGAGAAAAGCCGGAAAAAACCCGCCAAGTAGTCCGAATTATGAGGCAAGAGGTTGAACATCCCAAACTCCATCGAGTCTTATCGTCTTTTTGAAACAGTATCTACAAAAAAGCAGTCAGCGCATGAAACCTCAGCATTAATGCTCACCAGCGGGGCCATTGAACCAGAGTCGGGTTGAAATTGCTAATGTGTTTTATTAAAATGTAATGAATTGTAATGATTAATATCTTATTAATAATTCTTTTTCTTCAATGGCGCAACAGCCCCATGGTGGGCCAATGAAGAAAAAAAATCTACTAAAATTCTACCTACTAGCAGATTTCGAGAAAGGAGAAGTTTTTTTTTTATGGAGTAGGGTTGACAAGCGCAATGCCCAACGCTCTACAGTCATGAGACCGGAACCGAAAAAAAAAAGTGGATTCCGAACCACTACAAACATCCATTGCACCGCTTGGGACTCGAATCGTAAACTTGTGGCACAGTAGCCTGATCATTCGGCCACCAAGCCACTGATGATAAATCTATTAACTGTAAAATACTTTTTTTCTCTTTAAGATTATACTAGTTAGACTATTTTAAAACAAAAATATACTAATTTAGAAAAATAACTAGAAATACTGGGTTCTTGGCTATAATTTTAAATATATATCTGTCGCAGTTGATGATTAAAATGACAAAAAAAAAAAAAAATTTTAAATATTTTCTACCGTTTATGCCGGAAAAAAATTGATTATTTCGAAAATTATTTCTGAGTTTTCTTATTTAGAGGATTTGTAATAGTGAAATAATTTAAATTAAAAAAAAAAAATGTCTTAAGATTATTTTTTTTAATTTTTTTTTTAATTGTCATTTACGTCTTTTTCAATGATTGAATTGTAGTGTACATTTTCCGTATAACTGGGTGTTACGATAAAAAAAAAAAATTTTGTTTCTAAAGATGCTTAATATTTTTAATTAATTAAAAATCCATAACCACGGGTAAAAATTTAAAGAGCAAAGTATTTGGAACATTATTGAAATAAGTTTTATAGGCTTAAATATGAGAATAAATTAAACAGAATTCTAATATGAAATTAAAAAACTCTACGAAAGCATAATATATATATATATATATACACTCAATATTTTAAAAATAAAACTGCAGAAAATGTAAATAAGATCAAATAAACATAACAACATAAATAAATAAACATAATAACATAAATAAATACACATAATAATATAAATAAGTAAACATAACACAAAGAACATAATTTTTATGTTCTTCCTAATGAATTCCGTAAAACATTGAAAACAAGAGAGGATGTTGAAAATGTATTTATTCGAGATCCGAAAAGTCCATAAACTGCAAACATAAAATAATTTAATATAGACTAAACAAAGAGGGATAAACGACAAAAATTGCAGAGTCAGACCTAAAAAGAAAATATGCATTTACACAAAACATATATGCTTTATTATGCCTTTGTAAGCAAACCTTTATGCCTTTGTAACATAATATGCTTTTATGCTATAAGGCATAAAAGAGCCATTACGGCTTGCTATACGAACTCATCTAGTTCTGGAAAATTCTTTGTCATTTCCCTTATTTCTTTCAATTCCTTTCAATTCAAATAATAGAGAAGAATAAATAATTGTGAATCACTAGTTCTTCAACATTTGGGAGTGATTAAGTAACAAGAGGAAATAAGAGTCCATAAACATCTGTATTTTTTAGGTAACACATACTATTCATGCAAATTTCGGTAACAACGTCCCTACGCTAAAATTTGACTCTTTTCCATTGATTCTCGTTAAATATAGTCAAATAAAGAAAGTGCAAACGATAATTAGGCGTAAAACATTTTGTTATATAAATATAATTAACTAAAGACACTGAAAACGATAATTAAGCGAAAAACATTTTGTTATGTAAATATAATTAAATAAAGACACTGAAAACGATAATTAAGCGAAAAACATTTTGTTATATAAATATAATTAAATAAAGACACTGAAAACGATAATTAAGCGAAAAACATTTTGTTACATAAATATAATAACTAAAGACACTGAAAACGATAATTAAGCGAAAAACATTTTGTTATAAATATAATTAAATAAAGACACTGAAAAATAATTAAGCGAAAAACATTTTGTTATATAAATATAATTAAATAAAGACACTGAAAACGATAATTAAGCGAAAAACATTTTTGTTATATAAATATAATTAAATAAAGACACTGAAAACGATAATTAAGCGAAAAACATTTTGTTATATAAATATAATTAAATAAAGACACTGAAAACGATAATTAAGCGAAAAACGTTTTGTTATATAAATATAATTAAATAAAGACACTGAAAACGATAATTAAGCGAAAAACATTTTGTTATATAAATATAATTAAATAAAGACACTGAAAACGATAATTAAGCGAAAAACATTTTGTTATATAAATATAATTAAATAAAGACACTGAAAACGATAATTAAGCGAAAAACATTTTGTTATATAAATATAATTAAATAAAGACACTGAAAACGATAATTAAGCGAAAAACATTTTGTTATAAATATAATTAACTAAAGACACTGAAAACGATAATTAAGCGAAAAACATTTTGTTATGTAAATATAATTAACTAAAGACACTGAAAACGATAATTAAGCGAAAAACATTTTGTTATATAAATATAATTAAATAAAGATACTGAAAACGATAATTAAGCGAAAAACATTTTGTTATATAAATATATAATTAAATAAAGACACTGAAAACGATAATTAAGCGAAAAACATTTTGTTATATAAATATAATTAAATAAAGACACTGAAAACGATAATTAAGCGAAAAACGTTTTGTTATATAAATATAATTAAATAAAGACACTGAAAACGATAATTAAGCGAAAAACATTTTGTTATAAATATAATTAAATAAAGACATTTTAAGTTTTGTTATATAAATATAATTAAATAAAGACACTGAAAACGATAATTAAGCGAAAAACATTTTGTTATATAAATATAATTAAATAAAGACACTGAAAACGATAATTAAGTGAAAAACATTTTGTTATATAAATATAATTAAATAAAGACACTGAAAACGATAATTAAGCGAAAAACGTTTTGTTACATAAATATAATAACTAAAGACACTGAAAACGATAATTAAGCGAAAAACATTTTGTTATATAAATATAATTAAATAAAGACACTGAAAACTATAATTAAGCGAAAAACGTTTTGTTATATAAATATAATTAAATAAAGACACTGAAAACGATAATTAAGCGTAAAACATTTTGTTATATAAATATAAATAATAATAATAATATTTTTGATTCTCGGTAAATATAATCAAAGACCGTGAAAACGATAATTATCCGTAAAACATTTTGTTATATAAATTTAAATAATGATAATAATATTTTTGATTCTCGATAAATGTAGTCAAATAAATACACTGAAAACTATAATTAAAGGTAAAACATTTTCCATCAAAAAATGCAATTAAACTACACATATTGTACATAATTTTGGGAACTCGGTACTTGAAGTATTGCATTTGCTGTAAATATTCAAAGGGAGAAGAAGATTTCACAAATATGAATAAAATCCATTCAGTTGCTTGTTCGAATAAAAGGACCGTTTTCTTGAAAGTGGTGTAAGTGACACTAATGATGACAAATTCAGGATGCAACAAATTAAGGACCGTTAAATCCTAATTTAAGATTCAGACTGCATGTGCCATGCGTTAGATATTTCTCAAACCAGCGGTATTCTACATTTGAGACATTTAAGGTTTTCGGATTTTCGTTCGTAGTTGAATGAACCGCAGCATTTTTTCCCCCAAATTCCAAAAAATTAGACTGACTTCTTTATTATAAATACACATCAATAATCTAATACACATCAATTATTCATTTGTTTCAAGATTGGACTTAAGCCGTTTTAGAACTCATGTGTTAAAAATCTTTAACTTGATTTACATAAATAGTGTAAATTAACTATTGTTACAGATTTTGTTTAGTTTAGTTTGTCGCTTTACGATTCTTTGTTTGCACACTTTTGGTTAATTAGTTTGATTTGTCGCTGTACGGTCATTTTGTGCACACTTTAGGCTAATTAAACCGGGACCTACAGCTTAATGGGGATTCCGAACCATTACAAATCTCGATGGCACAACCGGGACTCGAACCCGAAACCTGTGGTACCAAACGCTAGAGCGTTAGCCAATAAGTCATCAGGCTGCCAAGTATTGCTGAAGTTATCCCTTTAAAAATTTAACTATGCATGTTTCTTATCCTATAATACCTTAAGGACGCCCGATTTGTGGTTCAATAGTAACAAAAGCAGTTAGAGTGTATGAAGGCTCCGGTTGGAATCTGCTGATGGCAACTATTACCGTCATTGTTTTTAGTAACGAGTAGACTCGATGGCGATTTTAACAATCTATGTAAAGCGACTCGCATTGTTAGTCAAGTAGCTTTGGGGTAGTTTTCCTGATTTTCTTGCACGCAAATGAAGGGAAGTAATTGTTTTCAGAAACAAGAAGATTCAATGGTCATTATGACAGAGTACAGAAGCGTCTCGCATCTCAGACAGACAGCCTGATCGACGTTTTTCTGATTTTATTCCTTACGGCATTCATATCTGATGAAGTTATTTCATCAGAGGGCTTCGGCATATATATACATAACACACCCATATATGCCATATGTTCAAAAATGTCTTTTGGTAAGAAAGCAGGAGTAGGCTGAATTGAAAAGAATTACACTTGCAATATATAACTTAATAAAAATCGAAAATAAATAAGATAGTTTTTATGACAAAAAAACAATAATGAAAAAAATAATAAATAAAAATAAAAATCCAATAAAAATAGTGAATATTTGTAACGTAAAAAATTCTTGATACAAAAATAATTTAAATAGCGTATTTGATTTAATTTGTAGCTTTTATGGCACTATACCCCAACAATAAAAAAAAAATAATAATAATAAAATTTTAACTTTTATTAAAAAATTTTATTCCGATAAAGTTGAGATAAAGGAATTGAACAAAAATTTTAATTCATTGTTTTTCAATCTTTAATTTAAATATTAGTCGGTTAGAATTGATTTGAAGGAAAAAAAAAAAAAAAAAGGGTGATAAAATCTTTGGAAAAATATTATTTTTAACTAACGTTCTAAGAAATGTTTTAATTAATAATTTTAATCTATAATTAATAATTTTTCTCTATTCTTTTCTTTCAATTAATAATTTTTTTCCTTTAGTTTTAAATTGTATCAAAATTTAAAAGAAAATTATGGTATTATTTAACAAAAAAATATTAATTTGATTATGAAAAATTTTATATTTTATGAAAAAAATATAAAATGTAATTTTTTTTGTGAAAATTTTTAACAGAAAAAAAAAATTGTAATAAAAAAATATTCAGGGATTGATTAAGACCTTAATAGAAAATAGTTAAATAAATAAATAAAAATAAAATAATGAAATAAATAAAAATGTGACAATAATAATTTAAAATGCGTTATGAAAAATAATATGAGATTTTTTTAAAGTTTTTAAATGAAAAGTTATTTTCAAATAACATCTGAAAGAAATATTTACTTTTTAAAATAAATATGATTTCTTTCAATAAAATCCATTAATAATTATTGTCTGCTAAAGATAAATGAAATTACTTTTTTAAAGCACAAAATAAAAGTAAACTAAAATTCAGTAAATATTTAATCTTAAAACTCACGTAAAAGAACTTAAAATCAGATTTTCTTACAATAAATATTGTTTCTTTAAAATTTGAAGAGAAATTTTTTTATTTATTTTATATTAAAATTTTTATAGATAATTTTTATAAAAATAATAATAATAAAATATAAATTTCTTGAATAAAAAATATTTTTTTTTCATTTTTTACTATTTTTACTTGAAATTTTTATTATTATATTTCTTTAAATGTAATAATAAAAACCACGTGAAAGAACTTAAAATCAGATTTTCCTTAAAATAAATATTGTTTCTTTACAATATTGAAGAGAAATTTTTTTATTTATTTTATAATAAAATTTTTTATAAATAATTTTTATAAAAATAATAATAAAATATGAAAATTTTTTTTAATATAAAATTTTTGTTTATTATTTTTACTTGAAATTTTCATTGTTATATTTTTTTAAATATAAAATGATTATTATATATTTTTCTTAAAATAAATATTGTTTCATTAAAATATTGAAGAGTAAAAGCTTTATTTATTTTTTAATAAAATTTTTTATAAATAATTTCTATAAAAATAATAAAATATAATTTAAAAAATTTTTTTTTACTATTTTTACTTGAAATTTTCATTAATATATTTCTTTAAATATAACAATTCACATGATTATTATAATTCTATTTCTTTAAATATAATAATAAAAATCTAGTGAAAGAACTTAAAATCAGATTTTTCTTAAAATAAATGTTTGCTTAAAATAGTGTATTATTATTATAGTCTGTAAGCTATATTAGTAAATATATTTTTCGAAACACAAAATGTAAACAGCTCTGGATGATAAACATTAAATATTTAGCTTTAAGAAAATAATTGAAACTTGACTCAATAAATTAAAATAATCACAAAATGGGTGAAAGTGAATTTAAGGTAAACATCGTGTTTATCTTCAATATATTAATTTAATGAATAATATCTAATATTAGCAAATATTTTCCAAAACAATTTATTACTATAATTTTAACAATTATTAAAAATAAACAATTATTTTTGCTACAGTGCAATCTATTTAACAGCAAACACTTTAATTACTTTGGATAATTAATTAAAGAAGCTACAGTTAAAATTTTACACAAAATGAACAAGATGTTGTTGTTTAGTTAAATATTATTCCTTTTTTTGTTTGATCTATTAGCTTCCGACGATAACGATGTTTATCAAAACAATGTGCAGATGCATCTTCTGATAAACATTAAATGATAAATTCACCTGGAATATAATAACAGAAATCGGCATAAATAAAATAAATAAATAAATATACAGGTTTTTCCCCCTAAGGTAAACATTTATTGTTGTGATGAATTGATAATATTAAATATCTTCAGGTGATATTAGTAAAAATGTTTTAAAAAGAAATATTAATTTATCTTGAACAAACTGAAAAAAACTGAAATAAACAATAATATTCAGTTTTAATTAATACAAATTATGAACAATTTTTAAAATCATAAACAGAAACCAGTGTTATAAATACTGGCCATCAGCGGATTCTAACCAAAGCCCTCTTGTAGGAAAGGTGCGCAAGTAGCCATCGGGTTATGGACAGGGTAATACTTCAATTTTCATGTGGTGTATTTTTACATCACGTATATCTAGCGTTTCACGTAATCTACAATGCAAGTTCTTGAAGGAGGTTCCCGTTTGCATGTCGTATATGAGAAAATCCAGCAATGTTACTGTCGAGGCAAGTACTCACAACACGCCCTGTTGTTACCTCGACTGAACCTGATTGATTCTAAAAGCAATGCCTTATGTAAATTAACAAGTAATATAAAAAAAAAAAAATTTAAAGTCAATTCCTACTTTTTATTCATTCTATTGCAGAAAGTCCTTTATAAATAATTTTTATTCATTTTTTTAAGTTTATCTGGCTCCATCTATTGGTAGATCATGCAACTTAAATCTAAAAAAAACCTTAAATTAATTAATTAAATTTAATTAATGAGTTAATATTTGAAAAGATTGTATTAGCATCAAGTGTCATCCAATACAAGTTAAAAAAAAAAAAATCTGTTTGAACTTGAGTGGATGAATAAAAAATATTCTATGAACTATTGAAAATTTTTTTTTTCTAATGCAGCTGGTAAACACTTAGACAGCTTGGTCTTAGATGCCTTAAGGCAAACGCTGCACAGACGTTACTCACTTAGCATTACCCAGGGGGCGCGTGTAACTTGAAGATATGCTATGGACGCGGAGTAACAATGCCTCCGCAACACTCTACAATCATATTAGACCGGGACATACGGTTTAAAGTGGATTCCGAACCACTACAAACATCCATGGCACCGCCGGGGCTCGAACCCGACACTTGTGGTACCGAGCACTAGCTACTCGGCCATTCAGGCCCAACTATTGAAAATTTGAGCAAGATATATATAGGGAGAGTGTGAGCTAATAAAAGGAATTGAATAAACTTAAACGTACGCCTTTTTACACGACACGACACACACACATACAAAC